>JAFMSR010000252.1:0-64905 GCA_022818135.1 Saxidomus purpurata | reverse complement strand
TTATTCACAAGTCTTAAGAGTCAAAAGGCAACAAAAACGCAATAACAAGTAAACATTTTTCCCATGGAAATGATCAAGGGTGTATGAACTAATATGAAAGTCACTTCAACATCTACTTGTACTCGTAACAAAGAAAACATTAAACATAAATTATGAAAGCTTAACTACAAGCCATGTACTTACCGACATTATCTATGCAATGCAATTTGTTTGAGGAGCTACGAAATTGTATTAAACTCCTCAATTTAGTAATATTTAGGTTTCTATCATCAAAACGATGCTCTTTAGTATCGGCGAATATAAAATAAATATTTATATTACACTATATTACTAATTCTAACACGAGTGGCTGTGTTTCCTATATAAACATATATGTATAAGGAAAAGGTTGTATTATTTTATTATACGATAAAATACAGCACGTTTATCCAAGGACGACGTGGCGCAAAATGACGTAATGACGTGACGTATGTTAACAAGCGCGTCCAATCGCATTTTGCGTTTTAAAGTTAAAATGATATACTGCTACGAGTTAATAGTATGGTAATTCTAGGCCTAAAACAACCAAAGGTAGAAAAAATTGCAAAAGAAACACAGAATACATTTTTAGATATAAGAACATAATGTACTTTTTGATGCAATAAAGATTTGTTTTATTTTATGCTTTCCAGTGAATTATAGTTTTCTCAGCGAAACAAAAGTGACAATCCACAGTTTTGAAACAGTGGATTACCATTTTTATTTTTCACTGTTTTTGCAATTTTTAACCCGGATTTACGTCAAAAAGTATACCGAGCGTAATTAATGCTGGGAACCATTTAAAGGTATATAATTAGAATTTGGCCATGTAACAGATTTGTTTCAAACGTCTGATCATTTACACTCATTTATGTTCACTTAGCGCTTAATTCAAGTAAGATTTTCACTGCAGGTATTTTTAAAACTTGATTTCCCTATCCTGGTTGCCCAACCAAGATAGAGTTATTTTATCATAAGTAAAAATTTGATACACATACTTTGCCTAAGGAAAGATATAAATATAAGACCTATTGTATTATATTTGTGAAATATTTGCATTAAAAATGATATATTTAGATGGGATCCGTTACATATTCAAGTTTGAAAAGATATTATTACCTCCCTTTACCTATCTTCGGTGCGAACCCATGATAGATTGGAAATAAATGAATTCAGAAGCTACGAGTAGGTTTAAAACTTGCATTTTGGTCCAGAATGTTAAAATATTTGTATAACTATCCAATTCAAATGTCAAAGTAGAAATTACATGTATATTGAAATAAAAAAGAAATACTTAACGTTTTAAATACTTTCATAATAAAGGGGAGTAATAAAAAGTTAATAAAATGTAAGTTTCTGATAGGGATCTAACTCTATGTAATGGGTCTTTTTGTTCATTAAATAAATCTCTAACAGAATACACAAAAAGGAAAAATTGTCATAAAATGTTGCTTAAAAGTAATTGACCACCTTTAATATTAAAAATTAAAAACCCTATATATTTTTAACACTGTGGTAGGTCTATTTGGCACATTACTTTAAATGACCGTACACATTATTTGAGAATGAATACACCAATGTCAGTATTAATTATTATATTGCACTAATATATTGGTAAATGGTATTAAGGCGGTACCCCACCCACCTTTTCTACAATAAAAAACACATTGTTTTCTTCCACTTGTTTATTTTTCAGTCATCTTGATGTAATAATCATGCAAAAATTTGCTAAAATACATTGTAATGCTCACAAACAAGTGAAAGTACAGAACATGGTGACTTAATTTGAAATGCTATCAATGTTAAGGTTTATGTAAAGTGTTTGAAATGGTAACCAACGTGAAATTTGTCCTCAAAATGTTTATACCTTACTAGCAAAATAGCCTTATATTTGATGCAGTAAATGTTCGGAAAATTCAGTAGAAGCTTTCTATAGTGAATGTTTGGTTAAGAAATGTGCATGATATTTGCGCTCCACACGTCACATAATTTGATTACCTTTTGTCATTTTTGTAGATTCTCAAATTCTCAAAATTTGATATTATCATGTACACAATATACTAATTTAGGTACTCTGAGTAATAATAATAATCAATAAGAAAAATACTTAAATGCAACATTTCAAGTTTTTCCACATATTTTAAAATATTCATTGTTTCATTTTCACTATTCGGACTACCTAGATACATTGTAAGCATATTATACATATAACATTTATAATTTTTGAGATCAATGAGTTTGATGTTTTATACATATCGGGTCCTAATAACAAAATAAATGATGTACTGGAAGCAAAGAAAACATTCATAAACCAAATATTTGCGGGAGATAACTTTAACTGCCTTTTCTTAACAATTGTGTATATCAATTAAGAGGCTATCTTGTTTATTTAGTAAAAAAATGAAGGACTAAATTCATGTTCGGGACCATTTCAAACACTTTATATGAACGTTAAAAATCTCTTTTATGTAAAATGATGTTTAAAATTGGTTGCCATCAAGTGAAAGCATTTCCATTAAGTAAAGTCATATTAGGACTTGATTATAACACAACAAGTGATTTATTTTAGTATGAAATGACTAAATTGATAGCTTTCCTAGTTATCATACTAGAATTATATATAAATAAAGTTTCGGATAATTTCAAAGATAATGACGTGTTAGAATCAAAATAATAAATACGTGCCAATATTTAATCGTTAAATAAAATACAGTCAGTCGTTCGAATGCGAAAATTATATAACTCGCTCTACACTATTGGCACATTTTTATTATTTCTTAAGTTAAATACAGACTAAAAGTACTAACCGATCGTTACATAATTGTCTCCGTACGCTATACATTGGCACGAAACGGCCGCTAAAATAAATCCACACACAATTTTCATTGCGAGTTTGCTCTATATTGTCATTATCTGTACACTTGTTACTGGTTAGCGGAGCTAGACACACTCCAATATCTTTAGGAAATATATAGAGAGAGTGAGAATGGCGTTCAAAACATATTAAGGTATTGACTGGTTGTAGTAGATCTCTGCACCCATCTCTTAGTTCTATTCGAACGGTGATGCTTAATAATAAGATCTAACAAGTATAATTAATACATATGTCACTATGAACAATACATGCAATAACGTAATAACAATCATAATTATAATAATTAAGAAATAATCTATGGCTTGGAGTGTTTTATCGAAATTGAAGCTTTCCCCGGAGGTGATGTGCCTGGCGGAATAATTCACGAGGGCGATTGTTATAATCCGAATTTTTCGGACCTTTTTTCAGCATGGCGGTAATGTAAAAATAGCATACAATAGCGGCTGCTAGAATACATTGTAATACACTGATTCAGACAGCCATTCAAGATATCATACATATAGAGGATAATTGTTGGTTTCGGTGTAAGATCACGTTATAATTTCACCAAGTGGGCACCAAAAGTGATATTTTCACATTATTAAAAACATTATTAAGTCATAGTTAACCATCATTATCTCCTGTTTATTCCATTAGGTAAAACCAAACATTTTTTTATTACATGAATGTTGAAAATAATGGTACTGTGATTGAAAATCACTAAAAAAAACAGAACAGTCAGTAATAGACATATAAATGATACATGTTTGGCTAGGTTTAAAATGGTTTTCAAGAAATGACTTCCAACTTTAAAAACACTTTCACAATCTTCTATAAATTTATGGTATATTATGACCATCTAGGGATGCATGTCACACAGTTTCTGTAATTTGTCCCATTTGTTCAGCAATCCCTCCATTTCACTATATACAAATACTCTCATGTTCACCTGAAATTAAAAACATTCCCCTATTACATGCAATTGAGATCATATTATTTGCATTTTGATTAAATAAAATAATGCTTTTAATTGATCTTTAATAGAAACTAAGTATAATATTATTCAAATAAAAAATGGTTTTGCATAATTGCACTACTCATTTACAACACCCATCTTTAGTCTTGTTGACTTTAGTGTTGAATGGACTTGCTGGAGTTACAGATGAAAATGTATGGTGAAGTTATTGAGAAATAGCAACAGTGTTTGAAGATGTTTGTTAAATAAAATTGTGTAAGCTTACTGGTATAACTTTCAAAATTATGTTTTTGGGTCATTTTGACAAAAAAATGCCGTACTAAAAATAAAACCATTCAGGTTCATTAAACCTAAAGGAATTGGGTAACTGGGGGTGTGTTAGAAAAATAAAATTTTTTTCGTTGGCTTTCCATGGGGTTTTATCAGTCTACAGTCTGTTATTCAGTTAACTTCCATTTTCATAACACATGTCCTAGAATACCAATTTATACAACCCAAACAAAACTTCTTGTTTAATGCAAGTATGTTGGGTGCACATTAGGTGTCTGTATAGTTGTTATTCATGAAATGAGGGCACATGAATTGAACATACTAAGCCTGTTTTGTTTGTTTAGAAAGACATGCAATTCTTACCTATTAAATTATCAATATTGCATACCAAGCAAACAGATCATTAGTTCAGTCGAGCTGCATTGTCAATATGCATCTAAAAACAAATGTATAAACAAAAGTAAATATAATCCCATAATTATAATCAAATTTTGAAGATGAACATTGAAAATTTGTATGTATCAGAAACTGACATTACAAAAGTAAAATAGCAATTTGTATTCTGAGACCATAGACATATGATCAATCATGAGTAATTAGTGACGGAAAAGGTATCTTATAAAGAACTGCTATTGAATGCTGTTTATGTACTTTTTAACATGTAAGTACTTTCAATCCTTATATATGCTGGTATTAATCTTTAAAAAAAAATACAGTTTGTGTATGCGAATAACTGCAGTTACAAAGTAGATTGTATTGCAAAAGTGATATGGCATATTGGCATATTGGGGTTACAATTGTTCATCAGCCAATTATCCTTAAAACTCAAAATCTCAAGATATCATAAAATGGTATTCAAAAATTCAATTGTTATAGAGTTTTATTAGAAAAGCACTGTTGGGAATATTTGAAACCCTTGCAGACCATAAAAAATAAATACCTGATGTGCATTTTGTGTACATGCATTTTGCATCTACAGGTGGACATTCAGCTGTATTGTGAATTTTAAATGTACACTCTGCTGCTTTCCAAGTACATTGACTTTCATCTATCAAGTGAAAACAGCTATTCTGTAAAAAGAAAAAAATAGGAAAATACATACATTTTCCTGCCATTTTATAAAAATATGTAACAGAGTATTGACTACCTAGGAAGTATTGAGAAACAATTTTTGCAAAAACTATGCAAGTTAGAATTCAAAAGCAGATCTGAATCATAAATTCACTTTTTCATTTGTTATATTTAAATGAAGAAACAAAAAGGACATAATATATGTAGTATTACACGTAGCTCTGTCAACAGTATCTTGTCCTTCAGCACATAAGCAAACAAATGTCATTTTCCTTTGTGTTTTAACCAATATTGGCCCAACTTGTTGAGGCTGATGGAGACAATGCACCCATTGTAAGTAGTTGTTTTCAGCATCTGGTCTGCATGGTTAGCTGCCAAAAGAAAAGTAAAAACTATTAAGTATAATTCACAATATAAAGTATACTTAGTTACTGTGAACTCAATTTGATATTAGTTCATTAAGCTGGGAAGCCTAGGGAACAATCACCAGTTACATAAACCAGAATTTATGAAGTTTAGTTTAGTGTACTAAACATAGTGTGCACATGCATACATTTTTACTTTAAAGTTTGATTCTTAACAACTAATTCCTCTAAAAACAGTGCCATGCATTTTTGGTGTAGGTAGGTCATATGCAATATGTTTACTAGAAACTACAACTTTAGAACAAGCAGTTTATATACCATGGTGTTTACTGTCAACCAAAAGACGCCCTTTTAATAACAAAGTATTTTATCATCGTCAAATGCATCTCTTTAGCTTTAACATGACAAAATATCCATTAACTTTCAACACATCATCATCATCATCATTATCACCATCACTCCGGATTAACAAGCATTATAGTTATAATTATATGTAATAGAATACACACATGATTTTGTTATTATCATTATGATATTTCCATGGGCTAAAGTAAATAGCTGGATTAGTGGATTATCACTTTTATTTCACTGAGAAAACTCTATAATTCACTGGAAAACATAAAACAAACTATATCATACATACTTATTTTAGTTTAATCATCTAATAAATAAAATGTAAAAGAATACCTGTCTGTGACATTATGCAGAAGACGTCAGATTCAGAACAAAGCAGACGTCAATCGATTTAAATGCGTACCGTTAATTTAAACTGTACAACGTTTTAACGTGGAGTAATGACGTCAGTGTGATGACGTAAACGTTTTCATTCGTTGTTTTGTCTCCCGGAGTCAAAACATTGTATGACTGTTAATGCTGAATATCTTGTCTTTTTAAAGGAAAACAAGGTGAGGGTATTCTAAGGCTTACTTGACGTAATCCAAATCAATATCTAGGTTCTTAATCAAAACTTTTTGATGCGACTGTTTGATATTATTTTTGTTTTGATGTATTTATACTGATATTATTTCTATTTCTTTATTTTTTTTACTGCGCGGGAGTAAATTAGAAAAGTCGGAAGGAGCTATTTCCATGTCCGAAACTCCGCCTACTTTTCCGAGCACTCGAATTGACTATAGAAATATACCATAGGCATATTAGAATATGATATAACATATTAGAAATATGCCGTGAAGTAACACAAAAAAGTAATTGTGAGTGTTAACATAAAAATCGGTTCAATTTTCGGTCAGGTATAAAAGTGTGCATGAAATTTAGGCATTGCTGAAGTTTTTATTGTATGCAAGTTCCTGCTATCGTCTCATAATTATACCCCCGAAACGAAGTTTGGGGGGTATATAGGAGTCACCCGGTGGTTGGTCGGTCGGTCTGGCGGTCTGTTGCATTTTCCTTGTCCGGAGCATAACTTGAAAACAACTTGTTGGAATTCAATACAACTTCATACAATGGTCAAGCACATTGAGAGGAAGTGCAGTGCACAAGAACCATAACTCCATCTTGACTCATTACAGAGTTATTGCCCTTTGTTACTTTTCCTTGTCCAGAGCATGACTTGAAAACTACTGGTGGGAATTCAATACAACTTCATGCAATGGTCAAGCACACTAAAAGAAAGTGCAGTGCACAAGAACCATAACTCTACCTTGAGTAATTACAGAGTTATTGCCCTTTGTTACTTTTCCTTGTCCGGAGCATAACTTGAAAACTACTGGTTGGAATTCAGTACAACTTCATACAAGGGTCAAGTACATTGAGGGGAAGTGCAGTGCACAGGAACCATAACTCATTATTAACTCTCGGTCGTTCTTCCTTGTCCAGAGCATACTTGAAAACTACTGATTGGAATTCAATACAACTTCTACAATGGTCAAGTCATTGAGAGAAAGGCAGGCACGGGAAGCATAACCTTTCTGACCTTACAGAGGTAGCCCTTTGTTACTGTTCCTTGTCGGAGATTACTTGAAAACTAGTGGTTGGAATTCAATACAACTTCATACAATGGTCTAGCACAATGAGAGAAAGTGCACTGCACAAGAACCATAACTCTATCTTAAGTATTACAGAGTTATTTCCCATTTTTATTTTCCTTTCTCAGAGCATAACTTGAAAACTGCTGGTTTGAAGCAAAAACTTCTACAATGGTACAGCACAATGAGAGAAGTGCAGTGACAAGAACCATAACTCTTCTTGGCTTATTACAGAATTATTGCCAAGAACAATATCTCTATTTTGTTTGCAAGGTATTCTGTTCTACGACTTCCTCATTTTAAAAGTAGTTTTTGGGGGTATTAATCACATTTAGTGATAGCTCTAGTTTATTATAAAAGCTGCTCGCTCTCAATTGCTGTTGAAAAAATAGAAATAAAAAAATGACATACTTATACATGAATATAAAACTATATATAGGCTATAATTAACAATAGAAAACAGTAAAAATCTAGGTAGGAATTTGCAAAAATCTATTGAAAATGCTGGTTTTACGGCTCCGCGACACTGAACGACAAGTACACTAAGTATTTTCAGTACATAAATGAATCTTGAAAGTAAATGTATAAAATGACGAAACTGTTTTGAAACTTCTGTATGCAATTAATTTTTCCTGAATATTTAGTTAATTTAACTCGATTTTTACCAGTGACATGTGGGGTATTCATCTGCTTACATAGCTCCCTATCCCATCTGCCGCAATCGCCTTCCATCAGTATTGCAATACTTTGAATTAAAAAATTAAAAAAAGACCTTCAAATCTGAATCAATTTTCTGTATCGGTGTGCCTGTAGAATATAAATAGACTTATTATGAACAAAGCATATCCAACTTTCTGCAGTATACTTGAAATATTTATAATACTCATACATGTAACAGATCAAATCTTTGAAAATATGTTACCCTACCAATAAGGGTAAGGGGGCTCTGTGTTTACCGTTGTGAAAAAATATTTTTCAAACAAAATCACATTCTTTTCAGAAATATGACCCCAAAGGGGTGAAAAAAAAAAAAAGCAAAAATCTAGGTAGGAATTTGCAAAATGAAAGAAAAGTTCGATAGTAAAAGGTTGGTTACACGGCACCGCTACACTATATGTTCATATTGAAATTTGAATCTGGTAGCGTACGTTTTTATGAATTAAAGAGATAAACGCGACATGAATTTATACTGGAACCTTTTATATAGACTATATATTCTACAATACGTTATTTACATACAGTTCGGGGGAACTTTTATTTTTACCAAAATCTGAGAGCGAGAAGCTGTTAAGTTACGAAATTATTTTATTGCTTGAATAACCCTGAAAGCTTGGAGAGATAAAATTAAATCTATTACGTAGTTTAAAGCATTTAGGATATTGGTTAGGATCCTCCGTTTCTTTGCAATAAAGAGCAGGCTACACGATTAGCTAAATACATGATTTATGTTACTCATTTCTAACTACAACATGCTTTTTTATTCTTAATTTACCTATAAAGTAATTCAAATTTGATTGAAGTTTGAATCGGTGTTTTCTTTTCCTTGTTATCCTGAAATAGTATGTCACTTTGGGAAAAGGCTGCTGTTTGTTTATCAAACCGCTATCTTAGTTTACGAGAATTTTTGCTAAAGTCTTCGCGAGTCCTTGTTTTGTAGCTCCTGCAGCTGCAGGGCCATTTCAGAATTTATTTTAAAGTATATAAGTTTGAGACTTAAAGGGAAACAACCTATAACTGATGTGTAACAAATAACCTTAAAAACATAAATAACATAATCTTTAGAAGCATTAAAACTTAACCTTAAAGTTTCAGCTATGCATTCCCAGTCATTATCGATAAAATCAGCGGTTTAAAATATACTGCAGTACCGTAAACCATTCAATAATCTATGTAGAGTCAGTACCGTAAACCATTCAATAATCTTTGTAGAGTTGTTATTGTACAATAAATGGGGGGATTAGATTTATTACAAAAAGCCTCTATTATGATTAATTGTGGTAAAATGAGGCATTTTTCGCCATAGGTTTTTATTTTCAATCGTATTTATTGATTGTTTTACGTTCAATGAACAGTTCGTGAATATAATCTGCTAGATGTAGGGAGTGCCTCTTTAATTTATTTTATTTTTACATGTGTCCGTTTTGTATAATGACAAACTAGGCAGCAGAGGCAGTATTCGACCTGTTAATATTTGAACCTCCTGCTACTTAACTCTGACTAAATTTTATTTATAACATAATTATTTATCGCTGACACAATTTTGCATGAAATACCGGAATGAAAAATTTACCTGATTTATACGAATAGATCCGTTAGGAGCACAGGGTTGATGTTTATTATTTGACCAGCTGCGTTCGACCATTTACCTGCATTTAAAAAAAAAATAAAACTCTAACAATAACAAAACAAAACGGGGTATTATTACTGCTTTCAACATACACTCGACCGGTTTAAAAACGAAAAAGTGGCAAAATATTTATTTCATACCCCCTTTACACCGAAATCGTTCTCACTACGTTCTGAAAAATGTAGCCGAACGGGCTCAGACTGTGTGCAAACGGGAGTGGACGTAGTAGCAACGTTTTAAGGTCTGATTACGAACTTCATGGACGAGCTGGGACGGGTTTGAACGGGAATGGTGTTCCAGAACTTTGAGCCTGTTCAAAATTTCCGGGCGACCATCCCGTTCTGTAATTAGACGGAATGACAACGTACTTAAAACGGGATGGACGTACTACGAACGGAATTGCCGTCCTTGGATCGTACTAGGAACGTGCTATGACGTAATGGGATCGGGCGTCAATTGGTAGTATGTGTGCACACAGACCAGGTTCGTTTGTAGCTCGTTCATCCCGTTCACAGACAGACTCAATTCGACCGCATTACGTCCTTAGTGCATTGTTATTCCGTCTAAATATATAAAAACGAAATAACAAGTTCTAAACAAGTTTGCAACACGTTTCCACACAGTTCTTAAAGTTCGCAGTAGGTTCTCAGTACGCTCTACTCGTTTTGAGTACATTTATTGCGTTCTTACGTAGTATTTACAACGTCCATCCCGTTTGCAGTACAATCAGACAAGGTATGGTATAAATACGGGCCGTTTTCTCACTGGTTCATCATTTGGGCGCACACTATTTTATGCCTTGAACCATTGATAATCTTGCAGCTGTTAACATTTTGAATGTTGGCTTCGTACAATTTTTGTTGGAAGCAGAGCAACAATACAATGAGTTGGTAGGGCAAGGCATGATGATCACAAGGATGCAAGATGGTTACTATGTTTGTCACAATTGTTGTGGAGTTCGCCTTCACAGCTTGAAGCGGTGAACGAGAATGAGGACTGGCAGAAACGTACTGGGTTTTTATAGCCGTCAGGTCAGGACGTGATTGCAATTACGTTCTGAACGGACTAGGAGCGAGATGAGGACGTACTCAGAACGAGTACGACTGTCTTTGAACGAGATGGTCGAGTTACGAATTAGTTAGAACGGATTTCGACGTAAAAGGAACGTAGTAGAACTAGTTGCGAACGGGTTCAAGCTGACTAAAGACGAGTTTGGACTGGTTGGAAACGGTGTCCCCATAAGGAGAACGGGGCAATTTTACCCGATCTGAACGTTATATAAACGGACTGTAGACGGGATAAGGACTAGATGGACGTATTTGGAACTGTTTGTGAACTAACTCTGATCGTATTATAGACATTTTCCTGCTAAATCTACACGTTCTAGCCAGTTCACAACCCGTTCTACTATTTTGTAGGACGGGGTTGGACGTTCTGAGAACTAGTTTGGTGTAACGGAGGCATTAACAGCGTTATCGTATTTCAAATTTATTCAAATTTCATACACATCAAAAACAATATAAAATTGAATTCTTGTATCAATAAGTTTCAATAATTCATCGTAAAAAATGACTACAATGAAATAAAAACAATAGCGTCATTCAAGTACACATGTTCAACAGGGGGAATCTTTGCGTTTCTAAATCGGTTAAGTGTATTAAGGCTTTTTACATAGTTTTCTGATAATGTGGAGTAAGAACTAATGTCAGTATTTAAAACAACTTGTATATTTTTGAAGGAATTTTAAATACCTGACATGCAAAACTTGACAGTAATAATTCCAAAGTATTGAACAATGATATGAAATTCAATGTATTTCGCTAAGATGGAAAAAAAAAAAAAAAAAAAAAAAAAAAAAAAAAAAAAAAAACCCCCCCCCCAAACAACCCCACAGCACCCAGAAGTGCACACCACCAACACACACTGAACTTGACTCTGAACTAAGTTTCATATCTTGCATGATACTAATTCATTCTCCATGTTTGAAATACTTAACGAAAAACATTTCATCTCAACAAAGCTTCATAACATTGCTTTTTAAGATAATGGTTTGCCAGTGATATCAGTTCATCAGATATAACTTCACAATAACAATGGAAAATGTCTCTTAAATAATATAAATGTAGGTTGTTTGCAATATTGATTAAACACAAACAACTGTCCGTCACCATTTTATGATCGAAGAAGCTTTCTTATACGTTTTACGCAGAGGAATATTTCTTTTCTCCTAATATCCAGCTTTTCTGAATTATAACTTTGCCGTTTCTTAAGATTTCTTCATCAAACTTTACAAATGTATTGCCTATGACAAAAAGGTCATGATGCCCCCACATATAATAGTAAGTCAAGATCAAATTTGACAGAGTAATGCTAATTTTGCAATTTCTTTATCTTACTTTCAAATTGGATTGCTTATGCATAAGGGTCGTAATGCCGCCAAAGTTTGTAGGTCAAGGTCATATTTGGTGTCCAGTAGAGACAGTTTTACCTAGTCGAATTCTCAAGCTGGTCGAATTCCTCCACTGTTGCCCGTACATAATAAATATTATCCAAAGGTGTTGTTATATCATCAACATAAATGAAGTCGCGGGCAAACTCTTCAACCGTTGACATTCCCTCTTTTCGTAATGTATCATTCGTATTCTTGCGGGACGGTATGTCAACTTCCGGTTTCAAAGTGTACATACCGTGGAGTTTACCATAATTATCAATTTTATTAATTTCTGTAATCATTATTGATGCAATCGTAATTTCAGGCACTTTCTTGCCGATTTCAGTTCACACAACGGCAGAAGATATTCTTAATTTCAAACGCATTTCTTAGGTTGAATCGTATTAAAGCTGCTCGCTCTCAGACTTGGGTAAAAAAATTAAACTCTGCAAAAATGCCTTTATAATGTACCAAGAGTTAAGTTATTTTTGTTTACTTACAATAGGTCTGCACAAAAGATAAATTCTGCTTTGGGAAGTACTACTTTGTTTAATGTAGGTTTCGAGCTAGAAACTTTCCTCATTGAATGGGGCAACCTTTAGCAGTGCCCAATTTGAACTGCATAGCTTCTTTCCGTCCTTATTTACTTCTACCTTTGGAAAAGTAGACAGCAATGGCATTCTTTGTGATTTCCAAGTACTTTGCAGAGAAATTCATTGTTATATTCTCAGTGGTTGATTTCTCCCCTTAAAATTATTGAACTTGGTTGAGCCAACCAAAGTGTGACTTTGACCTTAAGAGGTAGCTACCTGTTTTAATGCATGACACACCTGTGTCATTGGAAGCAATTGTATGCAGCAATTTCAAAGTGCATGTGGAAGTCACAGTACTGACACGAAACATTACTATATACATGTATACAAATGTTAAAGGTACCGATACAAAGAATGGTCTTGACTGTATAGACTGCTACCAAGGTGTGTTACATGGCAAGCTTGTATCATGGGCAACAAATTTGAGAAGTTATTTGAAAATTGGTCCGTGTGTGTTACTGTAACAGTTACAGTCCATATACGAAATTTCTGACAGTGCAATTTTAATATGCCACCTTTCGGGAGACATAAAAACTACCTGACAATGTTTTATGGTTTCGAACAAAATGTGCAACATTTGATTTACTAAATATCTTTTATTTCAAAAACATCCACACGCTCTATGAAAATTATTTTGTAAATTGACTAAAATGACCATCCGTTCTTTCTGAAAGTTACATTTCATTGCTGTTTTTGTTTTGAATTAAGGGAGGTAATGTTATTGTGTATTTACGAAACGTAGAAGCGAAACACGTTGGTTATCTGTCCTTGTGTTGGCGATGTCTGCAAATGATAACAAGCTACCTTTGTCATACTGTGCAGAGAGAAAGAACGACCTGTCTTTGACGACGAATCATCCCTATATAGCTCTTCCAGTTCAACAATAGACGCTTCATTCAATATATTTCTTAACACGACTTCTTGGTACGTCAGGGCATCTAAATATATTCTTTTCCTGACGGTTAGCCTTCTCTGTCGGCGTCTTTGATCATTTAACAACATGGCTGCCAGTTTGTTTGATATACGACTGCTCTCCCCAATCTGATATTTGACAGTTAAAACCATTATGGTTCTTGCAGATCCGATAGATCCAGAGGAGTTGTTGGCGTCCAGGATAAATCGTGTATGTCCGTGTGTCCTTCCTTATATGTTTTCGTGTCCGGGCTGTAACTTTGTCATACATTGAAAGATTTAAAAGTAATTTGGCACAGATGTTAAGCACATCAAGACGACGTATCGCGTGCAAGACGCACATTCCTGCATCAAAGGTCAATGTCACACAGAGTTTAAAAGTAATAGAGTACTGCATGAATGGTAGTTATGTCATGCATTGAATGATTTTAAAATTTCATGGCACAATTGTTTAGTACATGGGAGAGGACACAGTCTGTGAGATACCTCTTTTCGGAGCATTCGTCACTTACGAGGTACAGCTCTTGTTAGATTTGTGAATCAAGCTCTGTAATGTTTTTTAGAATTTAAGCTGTTGAACTTACAACAGTTTTGCAGATATTTATACATGTAACTTGCTTTCTATGAATTAATTAAAGAAATTCATTTTCAATAAATATGTTTTATAATGATCGCGAAAGCTTGAGGTAAGTCATAAAATATGGGCTATGGTCTTGCGGCAAATTGTTTCTTATATTTATTTACTGAAACGTTTCCAAAACTATTATTTACAGAAAAAATGAAATGAGGGTCATAAGTGTAACATTTGTACTCTTCATGGTTACTTAATAAAATTATTGCACACGGTAAAAATTGACATAATGTCATATGATGTGAATTTGTAGATGTGTACATACCATGAGTTAATGCTGGTGGACGATTTATCTGCAATACATATGTTTGAATAAACATGTATTTATGTACGAAAACGTTTTGTGTATATACGTGCAAATAAATTTATCTGTTCACATTTCTTTAAAAACAACTCTTGATGGATGGGTACAAAATGTAATTACCAAATTCTGAATATTCTTCTTGACAACTTTTAGATTATGTCTGTGGTTTTATAGATAAATCAAACGTCCAAAACAATAAGAAATATTTAATTGCCTAGAACTGTAACATATATGCATTTACTTGACCGCCCTCCGTTCATAGGCATCGAACCAAGAAACAAGCGAATCGGGATCACTTCAAAGGCAACTTTTCAAATTATATTTCATCTTTACAATTTTTTTATCATCACGAAATTTCTTATCATGTTTGTGTTTTCAGCTCACCCGGCACAAAGTGCCACAGTGAGCTATTAGGATCGCACTCCGTCCGTCCACCATTTCCTTCAAACGACATCTCCTCTGAAACGACTGGGCCAATGTTGATGAAACTTTGCAGGGATGTACCTTGCATTAAGCTCTATCAAAATTGTTCAAAGAATTCCATTTTATGCAGAACTCTGGTTGCTATGGCAACAAATAGGAAAATCTTTAAAAATTTTCTTCTCTGAAACACAAATCCTAGAGCTTAGATATTTAGCATGTGGCATTGTCTAGTTTACCTCTACCAAGAGTGTTCAAATTATGACCCCGGGGTCGAAATTGACCCCACGCAGCTGGTCATTTAGTTTTGCATAGGATTATATAGGAAAAACTTTAAAAATCTTCTTTTCTGAAACCACAATGCCTAGAGCCTAGATATTTGGCATGTAGCATTGGCTAGAAGACTGCTACCAAGATTGTTCAAATTATGACGTCTGGTCAACTTGACCCCACACGGGGGTCACTTAGTCTAGCATAGGTTCAAATAGGAAAAACTTTTAAACTCTTCTCTGTAACTACAAGGCCTAGAGCTTAGATATT
Source organism: Saxidomus purpurata (assembly GCA_022818135.1). Classification (NCBI taxonomy): domain Eukaryota; kingdom Metazoa; phylum Mollusca; class Bivalvia; order Venerida; family Veneridae; genus Saxidomus; species Saxidomus purpurata. Next base: position 49,188 of record JAFMSR010000252.1, on the reverse strand, counting down.
TAGCATGAAGCATTGTCTAGTGGACCGCTACCAAGAGTTCAAGTTATGACCCCTGGGTCAAAATTGACCCCGCGCGGGTGTTCACTTAGTTGTGCATAGGCTTATATAGGAAAAACTTTAAAAAATCTTCTTCTCTGAAACCACAAGGCATAGAGCTTAGATATTTGGCATATAACATTGCCTAGTAGACCTCTGGGGTCAAAATTGGCCTTTCCCTGGGGAGGAGGTGGTCATTTGTTTTACAAAGATGTATATAGGAAAAACCTATTTGGTATATAACATTGTCTAGTGATCTTCCATCAGGCAAGTGGACTTGTACAAAGGTGAGCGATATAGGGCCATCTCTGCCACAAGTTTAGAATCAGATCACACTTACTTATAAAACGATCGTAGTTTAAAAGTGACTGAAAATCACCAGGTTAATGGAAATGTTAATTGTATGAACATGTTCGTTATCACTTGTATCTATCCTACATAAGCGACATGCATCATGTAGATATAATCAAGTATTGCAGATGTTCCCAAAATGTTGTTTATAGTCCCGGCAGACAGTGGGTTTTCTTCCCAGTTGATATTACCAAGGTTATGTTAGAAAATGATCCTCCTATTATAATCAGTTGAAACAAATTGTAATGCAAGATACGAAAGACCATGAAATGTTGTCAAAACTTTAAAAAAAAGACAGAATACGTTACACTATGCAGATAGAATGTCAAACCCCTTACACAGAAATCTTTCCCAAAAGTTGATATCCCTATGGTACATGTAGAAGCAGGAAAATGACTATGTTTCTGTAATTTTTGTTATTAATACAGTAACTTCGTTCACACATCTAGTTAAGTGCTGGAAAGCCAAGTTGATTTCCGGTGCATAAAAATGACCACGAATTTGACAACTTAATAATCACGAACTGCGTCTGTTGAACTGTCTTAAACATCGTGTTAAATGCCACTCAAAGAATTTTAAAATTTTATTTTTTGTTATAAGCGCAGTAACAATTTGATTTAACAAGATTATACCACATACAACCGCTAACGAAATTGATTAGAGTCGGGAGGTTTACCGATAACATCAAAAGCAATGCACAAATGTTTGAAGACTGCCGACTCGCTTGTCAAAGTAGCTACAACCGCTAACGAAATTGATTAGAGTTGGGAAATTCACCGATAACATCAAAAGCAATGAACAAATGTTTGAACATCGCCGACTCGCCTGCCAAAATAGCTATGGAGCACCGCCCAATATTGGTTTCCTAAACTCCGCCTTTTATCAGTTTTTTGACAATTACCGATTAATACTATACTTTATGTGATAACGCGTCTTAAGTGATGACTTTTGACTGTTTATGGTGCGGAAACTAAGCGATACTGGCCCTTCTATGTCTCTTGTTTAAATGAATGCTGCCGAAATGTATGTCAAATCAATGGTCACACTTGAGGGAACGGGTAACAACGTGTTGAGGCAGATAATTACTAAAACTTAACTATCACTGTGTCGGGTATTGCTCACATTTTGGTGTAGAAACATGTACGAACGATAAAGAAAACATTTTAAAAAATCTCAACAACAAAACGACGGGCGTTTTTACGTCGGTGAAAAATTGTGTGGTAAAAAACTGAATCTGCTTTTAACACATAAATTGTGTTTTTGCCCACCTGCATTCTATGACGTACATGTACTATGTCATATTGGATAAACTCACTGCGGTCAAATAACAATAAAGAGGGGAGTGGTGGTGTAGAGGTTATGTTGTATGTCGTTCATTCCGGAGGTTTCGGGTTGGGGGGGGGGCCCCCCCCCCCCCCCCCCCCCCCGGTTTTTTTTTTTCGGGGGGGGGGCGGGGGGGGGGGGGGGTTGACCAACAAGGGGCCACAATTTTTTTTTTCCTTGGGGGAAAATTTTTTTTTTAAACTGATAAAAGTTCGCGGAATTGTAGTTAATTGTACACATACGACACTGATAACATGGCATGTGTATCTTACTTCTACTTCAAAAAAAGAAATGTAGATTCTCATGCGTATTCCGTGGAGTTACATTAATGGGAATCACTCATTTGCATGAAGGGTATTTATAAACGCCATGATAAAGATATTTTTAAATATATTCTTTATACATTGACACAATATATGACATGTACTCGGCCTTTACAGCTGTATGTATATAAACATGCAAGGTCATCAATATTTTTTCATAAAGCTCAAATTGTATTCATCGATTTATAGCTGGCTATTGAGATATTGTACACCCCTATTACTAGCTGTGATTTAATAATAGAATCTTCTGCTTCATGTTGTTTCTACAAATATGTTCAACTCAAAATAGGTATTGGGCTCTGATTATGAAAAATATAATCATTCGAAAATCTATGATAATTTGAACAATAGAGTAACTGTCGCGAACATGTAAAGAAGTCTTGATGATCGTTTTTCCCGTGCAGTGCTAAATCAAATTGACGGTATTTAATCATACAGTAGTGGTATAAATGAGGTTTAGTTAGACTTTACGCATTGTGACGTGACTGCACTTTTATACTTTTATATTCTTTGAAAAGGTCATAGCTCACAAGTCAAAATCCTACTATAATACCGTCGCCGACGAAAATATAACTTTATTGGCCATGGATTCATTTAAAAATTCCCTAAAAAAAGACATGTTGAAACTGACCTATGAAGCGTTTTCCACACTTCCGACACATTTTATCACGTTATCAGTAAAAATTTATTGACAGCATGCCTGGGTGAAATTTGCGTCGCTCTGATTGGAGCGGCGTAATAAAGCATTGTGCTTTCTTTGAAGATGTGATCAGCTGTCGCCGAAATGAACTCTGACCGTTACATTTTGACTTGTGCTGAATTCACGCCCCTCTAATCAATTTCGTTAGCGGTTGTAGTTCCTTTCAGTAACAGCGATGTCAAGATTAACTTTACTTTATATTCTGACTTTAACTGATTTAGTTTGTTTGATATTTATTTCATCAATATGAGTTAAAAAATACTTTACTTGGATATTACAAGCGTGTCTGGCAAGAACTAGTACTAGTTTCGATATCCTTTGATTCATTTTCTCGTGTATCTCTTGAAACATCTGAGCTAAAAGCACACAGCTCTGAATTTCGTAAATGCTTTCGACATTTATACAAGACAATTTCAATTAAAAAAGCTAATGAACCAACAACGACTCCGAGTAAACAAATGTAAAAAGCACTTTGTACATCCATTAGCGAAATTGGTTTTGCCTCTGGTGCTGTGTTTCCTGCACAAAAATTTGATTTTGGCCACCATTTTCGTTTCCATATTTGGAATAACCCTCCTTCGTGTATTTTAATCATTCTGGAAAATAATTGCGTTTTGGGGTCATATTTAATCAGTCAATTCGTTTTAAGACAAAGACAGAATAATTATATAAAAAAAGATTTCCTCGATAATTGCTGGTTTCAAAGCAAAATGTAAGCTGTTTTATAGTAATAGTGAAGCATCGCTCTGTGACTATGTGACAAATTAAATTAAAGGTTATTCGATTTAACACATTCAAAACCAACGAAAGTACTGGTAATAATATAATGTGAGAGCAGTCAAAAGATTTACTTTTTAAAGTTAGACGCATATGTACATATAATAATTATATCGATCATTAACTTAATTTCAAATTTCTTACTGTTCAGAAAAGACTGCAGTGTGCGGTGAACTGTTCGTGAAGCCAAACACATATATCAGCGGCATAAACTCTTCCTTGATAGACATAAGACTGCATTCCTTTGCCATTGAGATCTCAATGTAGGTTTTATCGCCTAGACACGGAAAAAAAGAAACATGACTTTACTATTAGGTATGTCAAACTTTGTCATAAACATTTACAATAGCTCAATAATAGTATGCCAAATTATCGTTTACACAAATGTCTCTTAGATGACACACACCTCTTACATTTGTAGATGATTAAGAACAATTTAACCGTGATGCAGAGCTGCATAACGTAATGAAAACCTCTTTTTTAAGTAATAAGGTTAGTAATCTCAGTCTCCAAACTGATAAAGCAGTCACAGCAAGTTTGAAGGACATGAAAATGATACTAGCTGAAAGCAGTCTACATTATCTAAGCGATGTATCCAATTAGGACCTTACATGATAAAGATGTGTAAGGGATGGTCTTTTGAAAGTCAGTCATGCGTTCTTATTAGATTCTCAAGAAATAACACGATGTAATGCTCATTCACACACGTATTCTAATATAATAGGGTTTCATTCGTTTGCCTGGATAAACGGACCACAGAAAAGATAATTATTGGTCATGAAAGTAAATGTTAACTTTCGTATGAAAGCATCGTATAGTTCTATGAGTCGTGAATTAATTTATAAATATACAATTTCTATATTCTAAATACATTCTAAATGTACCTACCGATCCAGGCATAGTTTCCTTCTTTTACTCTTTTTATGTGAAATGGGAGGTTGTGATTCAATATATCTGGATCAGACTTGCTAAACTCCTGATAAGCCTCGCCTATAGCTTTAAATGTGGGGTTGCTAGACGTCTGAAATACATAATTAGCGGATGTTTATGATACATATTTACGATAAGGATAAAATGAAACTTAAGCATTTGCATCATGCACATATTAAACACAAGTTGAAGAAAGTAATATAACAAACACATGTACAAGAAAATGTGAATAAAAAAAAACAATTATTGAATGGCGAGCATAAGATTAATAAGCATATTCGATTCCACTTCGTGTGGTATAATGATATATTATGTATCGCATACATGTATATGTCAATCGTACAAAATGTGCATACTCATATATAATTACCGTTTACCTTGGAAACATTCAAGTTATTTTTGTGAAAATGTAATTTATATTTTAAAGTTTAAATTAGAATTAACTGAAGTAAAATGTTAGGATTTGTCAGAAAACTACTTCTTTTTAACCTAATACTCCAAGTGGCAAATCATGACAAATAACAGAAGGTTACTGCTTGAAAAGTATACTATAAATTGAGATAGCCTTAGAGATATACTAAATTTTGATCTAGAAATATTGAACAACCTGTCTATGTTGTACAAGATTATGGTGAAATTCATATTCTAGTGTATTTCGTGTTTGCGCTCCGTAAAGTCTTCGTTTGCCTAACCATAAAACCCGCATAACAACTTAGAGAAATATTACACTGACACACAGCGATTATGAAAAATTAGGACATGCCATATATTGTAACTATATGGATAGCGACTTCTAGCGAGTTTTGTTTGATACATTTTATTTTGTAGTATGAACTAACGAAATAAAAAATGTCATTAATTTTAAATCACCGGAAATGCTGTCTCCCAAGAAGTCCCTCCTAATGTACCCCATTTGTAGGTGCCTTTCAACTCGAGCAATTCCTGAAGAGTATTAAATGGAGGTCGTTCCTTGGTAACCGTTAGAAAGGCAATGAGATTTCCACAGTACGTTCCGACAATAATGATACATGTCAGCCACCAAAAACTTATCAAAGTTCGTCCGGATGTTGACTCGGGTAAATGCACACCGCCTGTAAGAAGGTTAATTATTCTCTTGAACATTTTTCAAACAAAATTGTCGCCTTATGTTTACACTGACAAATGTTTTATTTCAAATTATGCTTTGAGAAAAAAGAATGACGAGAAAGTATCCATTTAGTGTAATAGGCAAAATATACTATGAAGTCAGTGTTTTAATTTTAGATCCCGAATTTAAGAGTTGCAATTTTAGTTGTTAATATTTAAATGTTATAATGTATAGCTTTCAAACGTTTCTGCAACATACCTTGACATAGTAAAGCCCCGAAAATATACCAAAATGAACTGTGCCACGTATGGAGACCGCCATTTTGCGCTCTATTCTCAGCATGTTCGGGTATATTGTAGAATGGGTTGTACTTTTCCAGGAGAAATGTTAAAATTGTAACTACTACCAAGGAAAGTCCTAAAAAAAGAAATTAAATATATTAAAGAAACGTTGTTTACATTAACGGTTACCGTATATAATTTGCATTATTATTCCCTGAAAGCAAATCCTTGATACAGAGGGCAATATGTGCGACTTACATAGTTGTTGTGTCAATCTTAACCAAACTTTACAAATCGTGTTTTCTTTCTTAGAAATATTCGACTTTTAGTGTTCTAACTCAAAGTTATAAAATTAGAAAATTATTTGTTAATACAAATGTTTGTATATCCAGCAGTTTTTGGCCCTCTGTTTTATATGGAACCAAAATACTGTACATCTACCTATAGCAACAAGAACTTCCCACTTGAAGGGGTCCAACAACGTCCTCCATTTTGTTGCATTAACGTCAGGTTTTTTCACTACCACTGTTGTATATTCATAGTAGAACGAGTAACTAAAGTCCATAAATGGACTTCTTTCAGCTTGACTTGCAATTGGTGCAGCGACTATATCCACTTCCTGTGACCAAAGTGAGATGTTTTTAGTTTGGAAACGCAACAATGGCCAAGTACAACAATAACGTTAAGGACATCGTATAAAATTAAAATACAAGTCAAGCAATTTTAGGCATTCCGCTTGAACACCTGCTCCTTTATCTTCCGTTCAAAATGTGTTTAAGTAATATCCTTTTTAACCTTAACCCACATACGCAGCATCAATAAAAGCAACATACATTCAGTAACTCTAAAAAAAGAGAGGTTCATATTCAGAGAAATTTTCCAGAAAAGGCTATTTTGCAGATGCCATAGTGTAAAGAAACAACTATTTGTTAGTTATTTACTTTTTATCTTAATTTCTTACCTCTCGTTGTAACTGTCCGACGAGACCATTGTATGTGAAATTTTCGGTATAAGTTCCCCATTTTCCGTCTGGTGGCTCTGTCAAGTCATATCTAGTATAAGGTTATATACAACTAATACAGCTTGGAAACATTTCAAATATCTTATATTATTTGTACTCGGATAATCAAAATAACTATATTTGCAGTCATACAAATTTTCTTACCAAACAATTTTGGCAGCAATACAAAAACAAGCATCTCGTCTAAAACGAGTTCCCTACTTGCTTTTGTTGATAAAGGTAATTTTTGTTCAACTGCTTAGTTACCATAGACAAGACGCTCGATTACATACTCACAGCTTTTTCGTCCCCGCCACTTATTAACAAAGTAATCGATGAATTTGATACCAACTTCTTAAACATCGGGTCTTTTACCGACAACAGCATTGCTAATACTCTAGATAGTATAGCTCATTATTTTCATTCTACATTTTATTTTTGTTATTGTACCCATTATTACAATCATGTCATTTCACTTTTATATTTCCTGTTATACAATTAACATTTAGTAAGAACATTTACATTTGATGTCCTATTGGACCCTTTTAGAATGAATTCCGATTGAACAATGTTCGATTACCAAAAACTGTAAGATCTCTTCTATATATCATTTCAGTTAGTATTGCCTGTAATGTTACAGGAGGATTACTCCGTCGTGTCATAATACAAGGTTCACTGACTTCCTTCACAAACGTTTACTAACATGCTCTCATTCAGAGACGAGAAATGCTTAAAAGTTTGACAAACTTAACAGGCAGCTTTTAATACCTTCTTTTCTGCATTACCATACTGTATCACGTTTTGTTAACTTTCAATTACGGTACATACGTGAAATTCAATGTGTGAGCCAACTCATCGAGAAGATCCATACAAAATCCTTCAAAAAAATACGTATTGTTGACCTCTCTCTTGATTACAAATGGCGGATACTGCAATACGACAACAAGGTACTAATTTAAGTTACATGTATTACACATCGGGACTCGTTTTCTCATAACATAACAATCTATATCATTCACAAAATGTACACATAGGTCAAAGGGTGAAGGGAAAATGACAGGCCACTTCTTATTGATCTTTTAGTACTTTTTATGACGGTTGCGATTATGTAGTTCTGAATTGGATTGATTCCTGAAACGTTCGTTTAATCCTTTTTACATGTCGGAAACTTGACGGGATCTCTGCATATTGAAACGACAGTAGGTGGAAATGTTTCTATATTATTTCATTGATAATTTTATCACCAATGTTGTAATCTTTACAAACGGTTTTGGGCTTTTAGATTGTCTTCTCAGTGAAGGGTTTTGCTTCTTCCGAAAAAAAAATCGGTCGATTCAGAATCAGTTCTGTCACATGACATTCTGATTCTAGAAGCACCAAATCGAACCCGTCTTTTTTTTTTTTTTTTTTTTTTTTTTTTTTTTTTTGTTGGTTGGTGTTTTTTGGGGGGGGGGGGTTTTTTTTTGGGGGGGGTTTTTTTGGTGGTTTTTTTTTTTTTTTTTTTTTTATGTGTCACATTGTCTCTTTGGATGTATCAATAAGTACTCTTATACCGAAAGATAAAACAAACCAGAGTCAGTGGCTGGCTAACATAGGCATAAAATATTACCTACATCTAAATATGACAACACTAACCTCTAATGTTGATATAAGAAATTTCCTCTTGTTGTACCCATATTTTGTATTCAGAAATATATCAGACTTGAGGATAACATTGCCTTTGATATCAGCGTAGCCGACTGAGCTAAACTCTCTACCTTTATTTGTCCATAGTAACGTGTCTATGTTATATGCCTTACATTTGTTCCATGGATTCCACGTCTGAACAGTCTAGAAAATACGGTAAAACATTCAAAACACTAAATTCTATTACAGGAAGAAGTATCTTTAGAACAAATTAAAATATCAAATAAGCAGTGAAACACTTGAATTATATTTTCACATTTTCATTAGATCTTTCTAAGCAAATGAGTAGTTTTGTACTTTTATGGAATATGGATTTAAATAGTGGTAGATCTGCGATCGTATGTGTAGTAAATCAGATACATTGAATTCCTTAGTGGCATATTTACCTAAACAATTTACACGCTTACAACATCGGTAAATTGTGCAAAGTCCGTTAAGTGATGACGGCAAACAAGAACCAGATTCATTCAGATCGAATTGCAAAGCAAACGTTTAAGAAAAGGCATTGACTTTTTAATTAAAAAAGTGACCTTTTTAATTAAACTAAATGAATCCTGCGCTTTGAACATCCTTTGAAGAGTTCAGACTTTCTTCAATTTAAGGAGAATGTACTGCTGACGAAACCTACCTTCTCGAATTCATTGATGAAGGCCTTCTTAAACTTATCACCACTGTTAATAGTGATTGCTTCCAGAAGTATTTTCAGTAAAGATGTTTCGATTATGTCACATACAGACTGAAACACGTCGTCAAAAAAACATTAAATGTTACGTTTTGCGACACTTTGTATTAGTATCAATGTCAATCTCTCAATGTATCATTATTTGATGAAAGATAAAACTCAAGCGCTTGTATGCATTACATTCCCGAGTTTTACCTTTAAACATGTAGTAAATGAAAACCATTATTTAATGAATTGCTTATTTAAATTTTAATCAATTTATTTTCCATATGGAACCCTAGTTTTACTAATGATAATATGCAAAAGGGAATTCCTTGTTATTTTGTTATTCTGTAACGTATCTATCCTGTACAACTTTAGTTTGAAGTTTCTAGTTAGACAAAATGTTATGTCAGTCCTGCCTGACTGAATTGTTCTTGGCATTGCTTATAAACATCCCCGCTTCTCTAAAACAAATACTGCGATCATAATTATCCCCAGTTCAACAGGCTTTTATCATTTGATCTATCTCAGTACGGTGAACATGCAAGGTGATGCCTAAAGTTTAAAGGAACCAATTTGCAAATTGGTTTCACGCACATTTCGCAGTCAGATAATCAATACCAAATGCGATTTAATAACATCTATAAACATTCCTTGTTTTGTATTTGACAAGCAAAACAATGAATTTCTATAACCAGAAGGGGTTACGAGTAAATTACTTAAAAGTGGTCAAAGTCTTGCGTTTAAATCTAGCATTATCTTTACACCTTTTGATTATCTGAAAAGAACTAGTTTTATGGCTGTCTGTTTAGCGTAATTCTTTACGACCCTGCCGAAGTATTTAAAGCTGCTCGCTCTCAGTTACCGTTGAAAAAGATATTTTAAAGAAAAGGATATACTAATACATAAATATATATTGATGGCAACAAATACGTGAAAATCTAGGTAGGAGTTTGCAAAAGTCGATCATTGAAAAGTTGGTTTTACGGCACCTTTTACACTAAATGTTCATATTGGAAGTTCAAAAGCGTTTGCAACGCTATATTTATTTGATAGTATATTATTTCAAATCTACAGATATTATTTTTAGTGGAAACTTTTTATATGACAATATGTTCTAAAATATGTTATTTTCATACAGTTTGAAGACCTTTATTTTTTAACCAAAGTATGAGAGTGAGCAGCTTTAAAGAAAAATCTTTAAGAGAAAATTCCTACGGTTTTTATTACCCGGCGTTTTTGGATTTTTTTTTACCAATCATAACGAGTTGTTTTGTTTTTTTTCAATTGAAAAACGTTCTTATATGCCATGTTTGCCATAATTTATATAATATTATGTCTTTATGTGTTACATACCTCAATGCTAGTTCTTGTAAATTCTGGAATTGCAATAATTGCAACATTATCAAGGTCATTTGAACAGTTCCGGAGTACATGCGAAGCTTTTCTAGTGTGATCATATACAAGTACTAGCCATCTTGAAAACTTCTTCAGTAAAGTCTTCGAGTTACCTAAGGAATCGACCTTGTTTGCCTAAAAGAGAGGAATGCAGTATTGACCCACTGTTTGCAAGTAGTATTACATGTTTTTGAAGTTTAAGATTGCGCAAAAAATATATACCAGAAATGATATAAAGTGATCATTGTTTTAATTGGTTTTATAGCTCTTTAGAATTCCACTTAAGTAACAAAGAAGTATAATAAAACTTTTGCCTGACTTATCGGCTAAAGATAGTTCTCGATAGACATATTAAAATAGTGTTTCCTGAAAATACAATAAAAGCCATCCCCGGTTCAATAACTTACAATAGGACCGTCTGAGTAACTCGATATACTTACACTTTGTAATATGTCCTTTACACAACGGAAACGACATACAACCATTATCATTATGTCTATCTCCTTGTTGGCCCTTCTTTGGTAAATTTCGAGTAGCAGAGATTTGATATCGATTACATGATCTATATTGAAGAGCGCAAAAAGTACGCCATCTTTTGATAAACCATCGATAACTGCTGATGTCTCAATTTCTAACGAAACATAAGATAGAACATCGTATAAAGCCAATATTCAAATAGGAACCCTTTTACTGTAGTCAGAATTATAAATCACACTCAATTCACGTTGTATCTGAACCATTCTTTCCCTTAGCCTCATTATAACATCATTATCATACCCTTTGATCCGTCCAAACGTTTCTAACTGTCTAGTAACATGTAGCAGTGTGTGTATATCATATTAAGGCATAAGGTATGGATTGAATATACAAAAACATCTAATTTTTGTTTTTCTATTCATCTGTTAAAGCTGCTAGCTCTCAGATTTTGGTAAAAAATTAAAGTTCTTCAAATTGTCTGTAAATAACGTATTTTAGAACATATAGTCATATAAAAGGCTCCAGTATAAATTCCTGTCACGTATATCTCTAAATTTCAAATAATACGCTATCAAATTCAAAAGTGTTGCAAACGGTTTTGAAATTCCAATATAAACATACAGTGAAGTGGTGCCGTGTAACCGACATTTTCAGTCGATTTCTGCAAATTTCTTCCTAGATTTTTGCTCATATTTTGATTCTAGCCTTTAATTTTATATTTATGAATCAGTATGTCAATTTAAAAAAACATATTTCAACGGTTACTGAGAGCGAGCAGCTTTAAAGATGCTTGCTCTCAGATTTTGTAAAAAAGTTCTTCAAATTGTATGAAAATAACATATTTATGAACATATTGTCTTATAAAAAGGTTCCTGTATAAATCAATGTCACGTAAATCTGGAGATTTGAAATAAAACGTAACCAATTAATAAATTGTTGCAAACACTTTTGAAATTCCAGTATAAATATTTAGTGAAGTGGTGCCTTAAAACTAGCATTTTCAATCGAATTTTGCAAATTCCTACCTAGATTTTTACTGCTATTGTTGATGTTAGCCTTTACTTTTATATTTACGTATTAGTTTGTCATTTTTGAAAATTTTATTTTTTTCAACTGCAACTGAGCGAGCAGCTTTAAGGATAATACACAACTAAATACCGGTAAATGTATTAAATAGAGAGTCGGTTCATTATTTTGATTCATCGTAATGAGACTGTTGTAAATATAAAAAAGAATTATATTAACATTTTGAATCGCAGTATTTAAATCAACGCTGTCATAATTTGTGCTGAGGATTAACAGCTGCTCGCTGTAAGAATTTGGTGAAAAAAATGTTTTCTTCCAACTGACTGAATTAACGTATTTTAGGACGAATTATGATAAAAAAAATATTTCAGTATAAATTTCTGTCAGGTATTTCTTTTTTCACCCTAATTATAAAGCGTTTTAACCGCTTTTGAATTTCAAATGCAAACAATGCCGATAGTGTAGTGGTGCTGTCAAAGCAAGCTCTCGAATTACATGTACTTTGAACATTTTCATTTCTTTAATTGATTCAAGGGACCCATTACATTTACAATTTATGAATTTAAGTTTATGAATTTAATCATGAAAATTCTATTGTCACCGTAAACTGTGAACGAGCAGCTTTAATACAACACCTATTTCTAATGACGACATCAGTGTTGCGTAAAATGTTTATGCAAAATTAATGCTTCCGCTAGGTGGAAGTAATGCTCTTTGCATATTGAAGCTCATCTTTAATAGTTATCACGTTTCTCTGAATTGCAAATCCGAGCAGAGCAAACTCCATTAGGTATATATCTCAGGAGACTTATCGGAAGAATACTGTATTGATTTATTCCCCTCAATGCACGTATAAAAGAATACGACCATATGATACGAAATTATTTGTAGAACAAGCACTTGACTTTACCTAATGAATAATTCATACAACATTATTTAAATAGAAGAATAGATGAAATGATACTACCTGTTGCGCTCTCATACAATATAACGACTGAAGACCACCCCAAGGCTCTAATTAGGAAACGCAGTGCCCGAGATCCTGAATCTGAAATTAGTACCTCATCTCTGAAAGCAAAAAATTCCAACAGTTAGTAAATGTACAATTGTTTCAATAAGCTTTATTGCATTAGTTTACTGTTCTACCAGATGGTACCTCGAAGAAAAAGACAGATGACACATTGTATACTTTGAAACTTGATTTGGTTGATCATTCATCTGCATCACAACATGTTTTATATGTATCCTTAGTTCAATAATATTCTTCACGCGTTTCACTCGACTGTAAGGCAATTGTCTCTATGATATCTAAAGTAAATTTGCTTCAAAATGATAAAAAAAATAAATGCACGAAAAACAAGATATGTTTTAAATAGCATAAATGGCGCTGAACCGAATAAGATACCCGAGAGCCAATTAGTCCAATTACCGCCTATATCGTAGTAGGGCAACATTCACTTGTAAAGCAGGCGGACACCTGAACCGTGAATTGCGGTCTATTTCAGGAAGATGGTCGTATACAAACTCCATTCACCGAGCTTGATAAGTGTTTGATAAGTCCAAAAAGTAGGTCAAAAGACAGCTTATGCTGCTTAAGCCGAACAATATCATGACATATTGAAGAGCGGTCTTACCTATCTACGTGGGTTATATTTAAATCTTTTATACAATAAATGTCTTCGAGTGATGTAACATTTATTACATGTATGTCGTCGTCTACATCACACAAACCAGTGTCTTCATTGACAGTTTTCTTTTTCCGCCAAGTCTGAAAAACATTGTATCATCTGTATAGCACTGACTCAAGATGCAGACTCAATTTCTGTGCACTTTCTTTTGTTATAATCGAGCGGAGATAGTTTTGGTATACATGTATAAACTGGAAAATATTACACTTAGTCAAAGATTCCTTTAAACCTAATGTAAAAAACGGTAACCGGTTTTAACCACATTTATTTCCGCTTTCTGTTGTTAAAAATCACAATTTCTATGTTTTGTAGCCCAAGTCAAGACTTAAAATTGTCTCAGATATTTTGACGAAACCCTTAAAGCACTAAAGACACAAATGCAAGACAGAGATTATAAATACAGCAATTTAAAACAGCAATATGTCAACCTGTCAGAATAACAATTCAAATAGTAAACGCAAACCTGATATGCAAATTAAAACAGGAGGGCCAAGATGGCCCTATATCGCTCACCTTGGTACAAGTCCACTTGCCTGGTGGAAGATCACTAGATAATGTTATATACCAAATAAGTTTTCCTATATACGCCTTGGTAAAACAAATGATTCCCCCCGGGCAAGGTCAATTTTGACCCCAGGGGCATAATTTGAACAAACTTTGAAGAGGTCTACTAGGCAATGCTACAATGCCAAATATCTAAGCTCTAGGCCTTGTGGTTTCAGAGAAAAAGATTTTTGAAGTTTTCCCTATAAAAGCCTAAGTAAAACTAAGTGACCCCCGGTGCGGGGTCAATTTTGACCCGGGGGTCATAATTTGAACAATATCGGTAGAGATCTACTAGCCAATGCTACATGCCAAATATCTAAGCTCTAGGCGTTGTGGTTTCAAGGAAGAAGATTTTTAAAGTTTTAACTATATAAGCCTATGTAAAACTAAGTGATCCCCCGTGCGGGGTCAATTTTGATCCGATGGTCATAATTTGAACAATCTTGGTATAGGTCTACTAGCCAATGCTACATGCCAAATATCTAAGCTCTAGGCCTTGTGGTTTCAGAGAAGAAGATTTTTAAAGTTTTCCCTATATAAGCCTATGTAAAACTAAGTGACCCCCGGTGCGGGGTCAATTTTGACCCGGGGGTCATAATTTGAACATTTTGGTAGAAGTCCACTAGCCAATGCTATATGCCAAATATCTAAGCTCTAGGCGTTGTGGTTTCAAGGAAGAAGAGTTTTAAAGTTTTTACTATATAAGCCTATGTAAAACTAAGTGACCCCCCGTGCAGGGTCAATTTTGATCCGAGGGTCATAATTTGAACAATCTTGGTATAGGTATACTAGCCAATGCTGCATGCCAAATATCTAAGCTCTAGGCCTTGTGGTTTCAGAGGAGAAGATTTTTAAAGTTTTTCCTACATAAGCAAAACTAAGTGACCCCCCGTGCGGGGTCAATTTTGATCCGGGGCTCATAATTTGAACAATCTTGGTAGAGGTCTACTAGCCAATGCTACATGCCAAATATCTAAGCTCTAGGCCTTGTGGTTTCAGAGAAAAAGATTTTTAAATTTTTCCTATATATTCCTATACAAAACTAAGTGACCCCCGGTGCGGGGTCAATTTTGACCCGGGGTCATAATTTGAACAATCTTGGTAGAGGTCCACTAGACAATGCTACATGCCAAATATCTAAGCTCTAGGCCTTGTGGTTTCAGAGAAGAAGATTTTTAAAGTTTTTCCCAAATATGCCTATGCAAAAACTAAGTGACCCCCGGTGCGGGCAAGGTCAATTTTGACCCGGGGTCATAATTTGAACAATCTTGGTAGAGGTCCACTAGACAATGCTACATGCCAAATATCTAAGCTCTAGGCCTTGTGGTTTCAGAGAAGAAGATTTTAAAGTTTTTCCTATTTGTTGCCATAGCAACCAGAGTTCTGCATGGAATGGAATTCTTTGAACAATTTTGGTAGAGCTTCATGCAAGGAACATTCCTGCATAGTTTTATCAACATTGGCCTAGAGGTTTCAGAGGAGATGTCATTTGAATCAAAATGTTGACGGACGACGGACGGGGGAAATCATCGATCAGAAAAGCTCACCCTGGCGTAGCCAGGTGAGCTAAAAACACTCTAGTAGATGTACGTGAAGTTGGCAGTAGCAGTAGCAAAAACGGTAAGTTGGAAGTAGCAGTAGCTGGCAGCAGCTGTGGCAAAAACGTGAAGATAGCAGTAGCAGTACATTTTGTAGCTGGCATTAGCAATAGCTAGCAGTAGCAGTAGCAAGACGTGATGTTGCCAGTAGTACAATGTAGTTGTTGTCAGTAGCAGTAGCTAAAGCGTGAAGTTGGCAGTAGCAGTAGTTGGCAATAGCAGTAGCAAAACGTGAAGTTGGCAGTAGCAGTAGTTGGCAATAGCAGTAGCAAAACGTGAAGTTGGCAGTAGCAGTAGTTAGCAGAAGCAGTATCAAGGAGCGGTGGTGTAGAGGTTTGGGTGTCACTGTTACTAAACTGAGATTTTTGTTGTAACTTTTTCTTTTAGTTTTAAATTGAAATGAGCAAAATAATTTCAGAGGGTCATGGTCAAGGTCAAATTAAAAAAAAAAAAAAGATTTTTTTCGAATTTTTTCTATCATAAAATTGTTTGTTTTTTTGCACAAAAAAAGGTGTTTTTAGTTCAAGGTCTGTATAACTTAATATATTTTTGTCATCAAATTCTTTTAAGCTAAAAAGAATTTGAGGGGTTAATGTAAAATATTTTTTAATTGTGTTCAGCAAAAACAATTTCAAGGGTCAACGTCAAGGTCACTGTTACCAATTTTGTTTAAAATTTATTCTTATCATCAAATTGTTTTAAAAAAAATAGGGGATCAAGGTCAAGGTCAAGGTCATTGTTACTAAAATATATTTTTTTAAAATTCATTCTTATCATCAAATTGTTCAAACAAAAAAAAATAGGGGGTCAAGGTCAAGGTCAAGGTCACTGTTACTAAAAAATTTTTTTTTTCAATGTTTTATCATCATATTTTTTAAAGCAAAAATAATTTAAAGAGGTCAAGGTCACTTGTAACAAAAAGTTGTGACTTTTTTATTTTAAACTTTACCCCAAAACACAACTGAAACAATCAAGGTGACCTTTTTTACTAGGGTAAAAAGCAAACTATTCCCAATATTGTTCTATGGAAATGACTGTTTATTTTCTTTTTAGAATTTTTATATTTATATGTTGGAAAATCTAAATTTGTTCTTTTTTCCTAATAGAAATACCATTCTGAAGCACTCAGTATCATACAAATTCATTTTTTCCTGGAAGTATATGGAATACTGTCCCTATACTTGTACAATCAAGCCCTAGCATTTACATATTTGCTGAGCGGCTGCCCAATAACTTGTAACTTAGAAACTGGCCTTTAACATAGTCTTTGTCGATCATTTTATCTATGATAATAATGCAAAAATAAATAGTTTAGTAACTGTCACAAACAACGCGTCGTTAACGCCTGTGAGCAGTAAAACATAGACATAGACATGTAATGTAAGTGAGTCCAGGACGATAGTAACACGGGGTTGCCAACCGTGCCTACAATGGTTTTGTTTCTGTTTAATTTCAGCTATGTGATAAAACTTTTTGTGCTTGCACACTATAAAACAAATTGACTGGGATACACCTAGCCTAAATTCAAGGCGCAAAATTGTCTACTAGACCACGTGTTCTTCCGCTTGCTCTATAAGTTCGTTTCATTTTAATTCGTTACTTTATGCCTTTATAAATTTTGTGCTTGCAATGGTTAAAATGTTACGGTGACAGACTTTATTTTGATTATATATATATGGGAGAATATGTGTAGAAGGCCGGTTGGTTGAGCGTTTGCCCTGTAAAACAAAGAACCCGAGTTCATGTCCCGGTCATGCTGTACTTTTTCTCGCCCTGTATTTGGCGCTCATCACCGTAACAACTTGTATCACGTTAGTCAGTCTCCGACGTCTGTAATTACGTCATTTGGTGGTACTTACTGCAAATCTAGGACGTATTTCAACCTGGTCGGCATGAATGAATAGGTAAGACAATGTTTAGGCGACCGGATAGCTCAGTCGGTAAAACATGTGTCAGAAATGTACTTGTAATCTAGTAGTTCAGGGTTCGAATCTCTGTCACGCTGCACAGTTCTTTTTCACCCTTTGACACATTTGGTGCCAAACATTGGACCGTGACGATATTGCAAAGTTAGTCTCCGACGCCTGCAATTGTTTCATTTGAAGGTCCAGATTGCAATTCAAGGACGTATTTGAACATGGTTGGATAGAATGTCACGGTTACGGATTTGATAATAAATAGGAAAGTTGTGTTGGCGGTCGGATAACTCAGTTAATACAGCATTCGTCCTATGAGAGGGTCCCGGGTTTGAGTCCCTGTCATTCATTTCACGGTGTGACATAAAACTAGCTATTTAGTGTGCATTTTTATTTCAAATACTTTCGTATGTCACTTGTACCAATAGACGACTTCCCAATATATAGAATATCGCGTCTTCTCATCGTGTTATCATCAATTCGCATCGTGCTACCGTGTTATTGTCCCTTCTTATCACCTTATAATATTGTCGCCTTTATGTCTGGCATGCGTGCTTCAGATATTTGATCACTTTTCACGACAATACTCTTAATTCGCACATATTAACCTTAAAAACTAATTATGCACGGTTTACGTTCATATTTCAGTATTTGGAATAAGATATGAAGATTATTTGCAACATTGATAAATGTGTACATGTAGATACATTTTGTAATTGTATAACCTAAATTTAAGACTTAAAATTTAATGTATTTAATGACCGCATATCAAATATTTTCATGCTGTGTTTTCCCCCACAATAGTTGCTATATATTTCTTTATGATGCATGTGCGTGTATGTCTGTATCATAGCTACATTTTAAAACCACTGTCAGAATATTAGGACAAGAAAATGAGGTTACGATGGTCATTGGACCTTTTAATATATGCCAATACCTAGGAAAACAATTTTCTGTATTTTCCTTAAAGTAAATTACTTTCTGTGAACTGAGTTACTAAGATATTTCTGTTGTTGTAGGAATTTTGCCATTTTAACAAACGGGCAGTTTACATAACCATCTGTCCTAGGTAGAACCAGTACTAGACTCTTATTATCTATAAGAAACGTTCAACTTTCTCACATAAAGAGACATGGTCGGTAGCAGGGCTCGAACCCATTGCCATCAATCTATAAATTAAGATATTTTATTTTTTTTAACCTTACGGGCCCAGTCCCGTGTCTTTCAGTAACAATGTAGCCCTGGTAGCACAGCGTCCTGAAGTATGCACCATAGGCCCCAATTTATATTACTTCTGGACGTATCAACTCAACCCCGTGTCGTCAGTTATCACAACAACCTCTTAAGTGTCCCGTATACTTAAAATTAGGTCTGCATCCGTGGTTTACTGGTCGCTGTCGTAAAGCTGCTTTAACCTTACAGAAATTGAGAGTCATAGGTTCGAGCCCGGTCATGGCTCTTCATGTGAAAGAGTTGACATATTCTTACGGAGGATTTGGGTACAGTACTATTTATCCAGGAACGACGATTAGGTACGGAGTAAAGCGCCCGCTATAGTGACCCCAAAAAAGTTTAAGAACGCTTACATTAATATGTTCTATTATCTCACTTTATGTTTTGCACTGTATAAAAGAAAAGTGGGTTTTAAATGAACTGTTTATCAGTATACTTTTGTAAGTACAAAAGCGCGATCTCCTTTCCTACTGAATTTGAATTTTTGTCAATTGTTGCCCATGGGAGACTCTGAAAAATTTTAATTTCACCTCTGACAAAAGATAATATAAGTAAAGTAATCTGAATGTCAATGTACAATATACTAGCTTAGCTATTGTGATTTCCATCCAACGACTAAGCAGTGGTATAAACACCATTTTGTTCGATTTCTTTCAACTGTATTTCAGTATCCCTATTTCAGTCTATATCAAACAACAACAACAACAACAACAACAACAAAAACCTAGGTCGGTAAACTTTTTTTTTCACAGGAACCTAACCAAATCGGAGAAAACTGGCTGATGATGTGTACCTTGCTTAATTGATGTACATTTGTACATTTAGCGCTATGCAACCTTGCGACAGAACATTCTAAAATAAAAAGTGCACTTGAAAAAACGTTTCCGCCAGTGAAAAAAAATGTTTTGGTAACAGTGACCTTGACCTTGGCACCCTAGTTTTTTTTTTGCTTAAAACAATTTAAAACAAAAAAAATCGAAAAAACAAATATTTCTAGCAACAGTAACCTTGACCCCCTTCCCCCGACCCCTTCGAAAAAATATCATAGGCCCACGCGTTCTTGAGTTATCATTTGTTACTGCTACTGATAACTACTGCAGATGCCAACTTCCCGATTTTGCTATAGCAACTGCAAGCTACTGCAAAAGCTACTGGCAACTTAACGTTTTTGCTACTGCTACTACAAAGTTCGGGTTTTTGCTACTGCTACTGCCAAATACTGCTACTGCCAACTTCACGATTTTGCTACTGCTACTGCAAGCTACTGCTACTGCAAACTGCTGCGTCTGCCAACTTCCCGATTTTGCTACCGCAACTGCCTGCTACTGCTACTGGCAACTTCACATTTTACTACTGCTACTGTTACTGCCAACTTCACGATTTTGCTACTGCTACTGCCAGTTACTGCTAATGCCAGCTGCTGCTTCTGCCAACTTCACGTTTTTGCTACTGCTACTGTCAGGTACTGCTACTGCCAACTACTGCTTCTAACAACTTCACGTTTTTGCTACTGCTACGTCCAGCTACTCTTCCTTCTCATCTCTAGTTACTGTAGTAGAAATGTCGCAACACTCTCTTTTATAACTAAAACTTGTTTATATATAGTTACCGGTGTAAGGTTCCCTGAATTCTTCGGATTAATAGTTACATGAATTGCAAAAATACCTTTCGTGTATTACTTGCTCCCATTTTTAAAAGCTTCTTGTTACTTGTCGTCAAAATTTGTGGCGTCATTAAAACTGTTGCGTCGTATTCCATCAGGATGATAATATCCACTTCTACATCCTCGTCAAATCTTTGAACTGACACAAAATATGAAACATTACAAAATCTACAATTATGATTGTAATTTTTCGGATAGTCTATAAAGATGTATAAATAAGACATGGAGATTCTACCAATTTGAAACAAGCTTTAAAGTATATTTACAATATTTTAATTTTGCTATACTGCATATAAGAACTTGCATTTTTAATACTTTTATCTATTTTCTGCGAACTTTACTGTTGTAAACTTTGTATCAAATCGTTGTTACATTTGTCTATGTATGTCTAAGCATTTTCTTTGAGTTTGCAATTTTTTTATAAAGTTTTCGAATAACGGAATAAAAAACCTCGATTTCAAACTAATAATTTGATAATTTAGAAATTTCGTGGACATAAAAGGTCTAGTCATCTGAAAATCTTCAAGGTGTAGCAATATGTGCCAGAAATAACATATAACTACAATGAATGATACAACTGTTCTTGATTTATCTTATTGTACCAGCAATGCAGAAAAAGCAAATAACGAGACACTCAATACAACTGATGTCAAACTGGTTGACGTCAAATCATAAATAAAAGCTTTGCAAGTATTATTACTGAACCTAAAAGTGTAATTAATATATAGCCGAGTGATCATTAATAAAATCAGCGTTAGTAAACCATTCAATAATTGTGTAAAGTTCATTAGTGAAATGAGATTTATTACAGAGGTCTCTCTGTTGTTTGTTTGTTGAAAACTGAAGCATTTTTCGCTATATCTATAAAAATAGTATTGATAGATCATTTTACAGGCATTAAACGACATAATATTTGTTTAGAGAATTTAATCTGCTAGATGCAGGGAATTGCCCTCTTGGAAGTTTGACTTTTCATCAAATCTTTACGAAGCTTGTCCCTGACAATTTGTTTGTTTTCATGTAACATACTGTAGTATCATCTTTAATAACAAAACGGCTCATTTTTCAGATTCATTCATTTGCATAGCTATTTCCATGTGACGTGTACATAATCAGGCGCCTCACTGTACAGTATCAGTCCGTTGTCATCACAGTAGCGCGTAATGTTCGATTTAATTGTGAGGCGAACTTGGGAACTAAATCAAGATTGCTTTAAATTAAATGGCCATTAAACACAAAGGAAAATAGCAGTATATATCAATATGGATTACATCATAGAAGACTTTGGGGGACACCGACGATTGTCGGTATTTCCTACCGTTATTTTAATTAACAGAAATAGTTTTCATTAGTAACACTATTTTAACAATGATTTTTCTATAGATATAGCACAGCTTATAGAATTAATTAAACATTCTCTTCCAAGGGGATTTGAGATGAAATATAGATTTTCCAACAATTCTATATGATTTGCTTTGATAGATACGTAAAAAGTATACTGTATTAAATTTATACATTTACAAAATAAAAAAAGCATTTATAGTAAAGCAAATTATTAAGATCTATACCTATGTTGAATAAAAAAGTGATGTTTTTTATTTAATGATAAAACATATGATATAGACTAGATATATATAACGCATAACTATAAGCACCTGTATACTACATTCAAAGAATTATTCGCACAGACATATTTTAAAAGCATACCACAAACTTAATATCAAAGAGATCAGCCTTTCAATTATCACCATTTATACTGGTATCACAGAGATCAACCTTTCAATTATCACCATTTATACTAGTATCACAGAGATCAGCCTTTCAATTATCACCATTTACACTGGTATCACAGAGATCAGCCTTTCAATTATCACCATTTACACTGGTATCACAGAGATCAACCTTTCCATTATCACCATTTACACTGGTATCACAGAGATCAACCTTTCAATTATCACCATTTATACTAGTATCACAGAGATCAGCCTTTCAATTATCACCATTTACACTGGTATCACAGAGATCAACCTTTCAATTATCACCATTTATACTGGTATCACAGAGATCAGCCTTTCAATTATCACCATTTACACTGGTATCACAGAGATCAACCTTTCAATTATCACCATTTATACTGGTATCACAGAGATCAGCCTTTCAATTATCACCATTTATACTGGTATCAAAGAGATCAGCCTTTCAATTAGCACCATTTATACTGGTACAAATGTATCACAGAGATCAGCCTTTCAATTATCACCATTTATACTGGTATCACAGAGATCAGCCTTTCAATTATCACCATTTATACTGGTATCACAGAGATCAACCTTTCAATTATCCCCATTTATACTGGTATCACAGAGATCAGCCTTTCAATTATCACCATTTATACTAGTATCACAGAGAACAGTCTTTCATTAGTCTTTATATTACGGTATAAATGATGTAATTTGATGATACAGTCAAGAAGTGCTATTTAATTATTGTAGGAAAATGATTGTATATGCAGGATAGCCCATTAAAGCTGCTCGCTCTCAGATTTTAGTAAAAAAAAATAGTTCTTCAAACTATGTGTAAAGAACGCATTTTAGAAAACATGGTCATATAAAAAGGCTCCAGTATAAATTCATGTCACGTACATCTCTAAATTTTGAAAAATACACTACCAAATTCAAAACGTTGCAAACGCTTTTGAAATTTCAACATTCATGTAAACATATAGTGTAGCGGTGACGTGTAACCGACCTTTTCAATCGATTTCTGCAAATTCCTACCTATAATTTTGCGTATTTTTATTATAGCCTTTAGTATAATATTTATGAATAAGACTGTCAATTTTTTCCAACGGCAACTGAGAGCGAGCAGCTTTAAGTCATACACTTATATCCTAATATGTAAATAAAAGTATCATAATAACTAGAAGTTATTTATTTTACAGTTTGTTATCAGTAAAATCGATTATCGTTTCATGCATCTGCAGTTGCTACCAGTGTTGGAAAATCATATCTTATAACCCCAACCCCCATCCCCTGGCTCCCATATCATACGCCGCTCGTGAATTACCTGTGACGTACATTGTGACGTAATTTTCCCTAACACAGCATCTGATTTGCGTTTGTTTTTATATTAAAACATCATTTCGGTAATTTGCATTATTATATCTTAACGAGCAAGACAGTTATGCAAAAAAAAAGTTTCTATCATGAGATATTTGGTTCACATGAAAATTCCACTTCGAGTTTGAGCCTCGTTTCAGCCAAAAAAGTTACACTTAGTGACAGATATTTCGATCTGAACCGCATGCACATGGAATAAACTCATATTAGATCTACATCTTTTATTGCTCCTGGCAGAGAGTTAAAAAATGTGTACAATTATGGAAAAATGTATGCAGCCATGACATTTGTTACGTTTTGGACCTAAAAGTTTTAGAAATATTTGTTGTTCTATCGCAGGGAATAGAAGTTAATTCATGTGAATTGTCATGAAGATTAATAGTTTCTCACATGAACTCTGCCGAGTTCCCGCCAAAAGACGGATATTTCCATCTTAACTAAGTATCTCATGGTAGAAACTTTTTCTTGCATACAGTCTTGTACTTTAAAATAGAAAGTTAAATACAAACTTATTGAAATGATACATTTTAATATAAAAAACGCTATTTAGATGTTGTGTTTGGGAATGTGACGTCACATTGTTTATAACGTTACGTCATAAGTAATTCACGCAAGTCGTGTTACGTGGGGGTGTAAGACGAGATTTTCCAGCGCTGGTTAAAACTGCAGATTTCCCCATCTGGTATGCAAGAATATTAGTTTCTTACATGAGCACGCGGTTCAGATGGAAATACCCGTCACTGAGGGTAACTGTTACCCGAAATGACGGATATTTCCATCTGAACCAAGTATCTCACAGTAGAAACTTTTTCTTGCATACCGACTTGCACTTTAAAACAGATATTAAAATACAAACTCATCGAAATGTTACATCTTAACATAAAAACAAAAAGTGACGTCACATGGTTTATAACGTTAAGTCAAAAGTAATTCGTCGTGTGTCGTCTTACATGGGGGGGGGGGGGAATAAGATGAGATTTTCCAGCACTGGTAAATACTGCAGATATCACAATCTGGTATTGAAGAGGAGATTTTACAGCACTGGTGAAAACTGCAGATATCCCTATCTGGTATTCAAGAATATGATGGGACGCTTATTATTGCATGATTTTACTGTACTGCAACATAAATTAATTTTGAAAGCTGATTTATATAGATTTACCTTTCAGGATAAATGCCTACACGTTCATTAAATTTAATACTAGCTTTAGGGAATGTCTCTTTTTGGAAATATTCAATATTCTTCAGATGTTTCCAAGGTTAAAAATCAAAAAAATAGATTTCCGTTATACATGTCAATTATGCGATACTTTGTAGCACATAAAACTCATACAATTTTCTTAACTTGCAGCAGAAGTAGTTTATGTCAATAAAAGTTATCTAGTAATTGAGTAATTTACATCATCCAACTTTAAGAGACTTGAAAGAGAAATCTTATCAATTTAAAATTACCGACTACACGTAAACTATTAATTATACATATACGAAACGAAACCTCTAACGCACAACCTGCATTTTCTAGTTGTTTAATTAGACACCTTTCCAATATCTGTACACGAACGCTATCATGTGTTGCATTTATGAAGACACTGAGTAGATGCTTCCGTTGTATTTATAAATTTCAAAAGGATCAAGTGATACGTAAGCGAGGTTTACGAGCGGGTTTACTAAGGGAAAACATCAAGGCAATAGCCCATGTTAAATCTACGGAGATTTAACCTTAAATCAAAATTCATTATCTAAATAACCAAATAAAAAAAAATAAGAAATATATCATTCGTTAATTTTCATTTACATCTGCAAATAAGTGAAATAACTTAGCGTAACTTACTTTTTACATATTTTCAAAGCGAATCAAAGGATACAAAAGATGCCTGATCATATAGACAGGACGTACGGATATATTCAAATTTTAGTGCTTTCAGTCAAATATTATATAGGCCCTTCCGCCATATAGCACCTATTCTAATGTTTTAATTTCATGAACCATATCACATCTACAGGAATGTAATTCCGAACATCCGCGTGGGCTATGTATTTGTGACAAAATGTCTTTGGTGTACTAATTATAAAATTCCATACAGTATCTATTGTAACTGTGAAAACTGAAAATTGATCTTAAATCTGACGTTTGCTCTGACCTATTAATAATCCCCAGTTTCTTGTGAGACCGCCTATGTGATGGTCTAATGGGTACGGTCGCTGACTTGTTATCACAAAACCGGTCTCCACTAGAAGGCCGTGAGTTCAAGCCCCAAGTACCGACATGACTCTGTATGTCAGAAAGAATTAACTTTTTTACGTAAAATCAAAGCCCTGTACTGGTCATTTCAAGCAATGGTGGTGAGGGTTAATTCATAAATTGAACTAAACTGTTGAAAACGGACTTTGAACCCAGTAATACATACGTATATAACATATTTTCTTTTTCCTGAACCCGATGTATCCGCTCAAAAAGAAATAATATTTTAAATATTATAAAACAACTGACAAAAACAAGTATTTTTTATGTTACAAGAATATTGCATTAACATAATATGACAGTAACTTAATCATATTTAATTAAGCAATATCAATGCTTATATTTTAAAATGTCACAATGATACAGTTCAGTACAGTAACATTTGATAAATATGCCGTATCAACTTTATTTGATGTTACAACAAAATGCTTGTCAAGTTTATTTGAAAGTTACTTATGTTACATGCATTTGAAAAATGTGTCTGCAGATATTTTCAAATGTTAAAATGTTACAGAAATATTTGATAAATCTACCCTAAATACTTTGTGGAATTTTTGACATAACTAGAATGGTTCATGCAAGTTACATGAAAGTTACTTATGTTACATGGATCTAAAAATGTGCCGATTTCTATATTCAAATGTTACAATGGTGCAGTAACACTAGATAAACCTTTCATCTAGATTGTATTTGAAAAGGTTTTCCTGATGTTTCTTGAATGCTATATTTAAACTCAGTGTTGGGCTCAATTATTTCATGAAAAATAGTTAAATTTTCTCATTATCGTGCATTTGAAATGATAAAATAATGTTAAAATGTATATTTTAAAATGTCTTCGTGGAATTGTTATGTTAGTGAATTATGTTAGTGAATAATTCACTAATAATTATTATGTTTTACCTCAGTAGCTGAATATGTTGGTCTGGAATAGTGAATGATTTGTAAATGCGAGATGCTCCTTTAAACAAACCTGATGAACAGATGAAAAAGTTAGAAATATCGCTTACCTGATCTGTAAATATCGCTTACCTGATCTGTAAATATCGCTTACCTGATCTGTAAATATTGTACACTTCTGATGTATCAACAAGACGTTTTATTATCTTAAATGTACGACCATGTCTTGAAAGGGTATCTGTTTCAGTAACATCGCTTCCATTTGCAATAATTCCTATCCCTATAAAATAGTTTAAATCAATTTGCAATGCATGTAAAACTTGTAACATTTATATATGTTTGTGGATTAAAATGTTCATGCGAATGCAAGAGCCAGTCAAATGGATATGTTTGTTTTATGCCATGCAGGTGACGAGGAGTAATATCCTTTATCATTTATGTTTACATTTGCCTGAAAGTTATGTCCCAACTTCAGTCACTTTTTGATGATACTTAAATTGAATTAGTTTAAAATAATTCGGTTATAAAACAAGTATTGAATACATGCATGCATGCATGCATGCATCCATCCATCCATCCATCCATCCATCCATCCATACATACATACATACATATTTCCCCAATTACTCGTTTAACGTTTTACGACATGTTACCGGGTACTCGCTGACATCCCTAATAAATCTGCTGACAAAGATTATTAATGAGTAAAGTTTCGGTCCTTCAAATGAACCACGGTGCGGTAAATTGCCCTTCATTTGAAACAGATGTTAAATTCCAAGAAAAAATTGAACAATTAAGTCAGTTCAATTAAACATTTTTCCTTGTAATTGTGAATATGATAAATTTCGAGAAGGAAATTAGTTTTAGTATCATTTTCTTTTCAAATATATTACTCTGTTGCTTATTAATTTGCGTTCAGTTCCGTGTTTTAGCTTTTTTGTAGCTCATTTACATGCACTGCATTTTTTTAAATATCTTATATCACTTACTTTGATGATTTTGCCCTGCAGTTGTATGATAGGCAGACAGCGGTGTAGTTAATTTCTGCTAACTTATTACGAATTCCGGGAAACAAGACAACTTAGTATGGGAATATATAGCATTTGGCTAAATTTCATCTTTCGTGAATAAAACATACAAAATTCTGATTAGGAATAAAACGGTACCTTCACACTGCAGCATCTAATTTAAATACTGAAAAAAAATCATTTTCATTTATTCTAGTATTCAATCCATACTTCTTCATTTCTTTGGATGTAAACGAAAATACAGAGTAATAAAAATAAAATACTGACCAATCGGTGTACAGTCATCTTGGCAAGCTAGACACAGACACAAATTAACCGCCGAAATAAATCCATAAATTGAAATCATTCCGCTTTTAACGGTGAATAATCTGTTTTGAAGAACCTAAAACATATCCAAGTCTAACTTTACCATTATTGTATGTATATCTAATTTAATTGTTAAACAAGACACATCCTAGTTCACTTGATCATTACGTTAAGCAACTATTAAACATTACTTTATCGAACGATGTAAATTAACGTATCAGCCAGTGGTGCTCACTAGATACTGCCTTCATGACAGTGTGCTTTCACATCAAACGCAAATATAGTGTGTATTTGTCAATACAACAACACGTATAATGTCCAAAAGGAACGAAAATACCGGAAAGTGATATAGAGTAATATATAATGTATGAGAGCTGACTATCGCTCTAACAACCATGCATGTCTAATGATAATCTAATTTCTGTATTTCGTTGCATTGTCTGTTTTGATGATTCGTCGAAAATTATATTGATACAGTATAATTCATTGGCTTTATTAACACTGGTTCAGTAACTATGCAAATACAGTATCTATGGTTCCCTACTAATAAAACAGTCGTTATCAATTTCCTTAACTAGCAAAATTATATCAAATGGCTGTATTCTATCAACACATGCATGTAAAAAAAAAACATTATTGAAAGAAAAATAGTTTCCTATGCGTTCTACATTTCCATTATCAAGAACAATGAATTATATCATAGATGTGACATCTGTTACATATCTTTTATTATTCATTTGGCTGAAGTCACAGTGCTATTGTTCTTTCGTTCACACTCTTGAGAACAGTGAAGGCATTTGCAGCACATCAACAATAAATGCTAAATCTATATTTTGTTTTCCTCATTTGCTATCAATATGTTTTCCCCGCTCGTTATCAAGCCATTTTGTTGCAGTGTAATACTATATCATGCCAGTCCTATATGTAATTAGTTGACGGTATTCGATCTTCAATTTACTGAAATATACTCAGGAGATATTCTGTGGCCAATTTACATCAGAAAACATTATTGAAATCTCTAAAGATATAACATTCTAATAGGATTTCAAAATATTTTTACAGCAAGGAGATAATTGCTATTGTATGAAAGTAAAACGAGTGTCTATAATAGTTGATGCATATTATATTTCGTACAAAGTTGGAGTTTTAATTTATCTATGAAATATATTTCAAAATATGTCAAATAGTTTATAGTCTGTCCAATACCTTGTAGTTTAGCTTTTACTCTCAGTTAAGATTTTAGATAGAGCTGATCCAGTTCTCATTTCTGAAACTTAAATATCAAGGTCGAAAATTGATTCGAGCCCCTGAATGAATTGTATTCTAAAGTCAACCTCATAACCTATTGGCTATTTACTGCATATTGTCAGAACGTAGTAATAACTATTAATAACCCATTTATATTAACTCCAATGTGAATGAACAATTTTCATGCATGCACAATAATCCGACTGAGCAGCCAGGATAATTGTTATTTTGCACGTGTCTATACTGAGGACGTCTGATAATACATGAAATTCTAATATGTGTTTATTATGTCCACTGACTCGTCTCAAAGCAATTTTCACTGAGTTGGCTTATATTATGCCAGACTAATAAGTAGTTGATACATCAACATTGTATTACGCGGAAACACCAATTAGTACTCGAAACCTGGAAACTGAGGTTTTTGTCTGATCTCTGATATTGATTTAAAGGCAACATTCAAGCAAACCATTAATTATAACATTTCATTCAAATTTATTGCTTTGTATCATTTGTGCTGTAATTGAATATTATCATTCCTGATGAAGAAGTTATGTGTATGTTGTAAAGCTACACTTCCTGTCATTAAATAAATTTCAAATAGGCTCGTTTGGAGTTGGCGGAAGCAAGTTCATCACTAAAATAAGAAATAAGTAGGAAAAGTAAACGAAATAAATAATTTAAGATTTTTTTTTTTTTTTTTGGTTTTGGGGGGGGGGGGGGGGGGGTTTTTTTTTTTTTTTTTTTTTTTTTTTTTTTTTTTTTTTTTTTTTTTTTTTTTTTTTTTTTTTTTTTTTTTTTTTTTTTTTTTTTTTTTTTTTTTTTTTTTTTTTTTTTAGACATTTATTTTCTATAGTGGTGTTGATGGAATTATAATGCAATTGTTTGTACAGAACATATATCATCATGGTTTTGTGTAAATATATTTATCATACCTTATACATCAAAGTTTAGAACAAATATTTGTCCTGTTTTAAACAATATGTACATTCCTATGTACACTGTGTTTCATCTATCCATAATACTTGTATAAAATAATTGAAATAAGAAGGCATACAAATTAACACCTCACTTCACGAAA
Organism: Saxidomus purpurata; assembly: GCA_022818135.1. Taxonomy (NCBI): domain Eukaryota; kingdom Metazoa; phylum Mollusca; class Bivalvia; order Venerida; family Veneridae; genus Saxidomus; species Saxidomus purpurata. Next base: position 18,567 of record JAFMSR010000252.1, on the reverse strand, counting down.
TTGAAGACGTTTTACTGGTTTAATGTTTCTTCAATTACATGTAACAAAATGCGTCAAAATGCACAATTTTTCAATAAAGAATTCCAAACCTATGCGGGTGAGGCTCCCCATATCCACACCAGAACGAGGGTTTTTTGGAGAAAACCCCTCCAACACTCTCCCCGCACTAGGCACGCAACTCGGCACTGCATGCCTCGTTGTGTGTATTTTTTCTGAGCCCTGGCTACGCCGTTTGCAATTATTTGACTGTTTATTTACAGCGTGTGGGTTTTAGTTAGTCGCTACAGGACTGGATTGTATCTAGGTAATATAAGCTCGGGGTCACACAGATCAGTGGTACATGTACGTTGTGTCTTGGGAATAACTTCAGGACTCAATGTAGGTTTTTGATGAAACTCATTTTCTTTTTGGGCAGTAAGAGGGTCCATGCTTCGTTTTTGGCTCAACTAAGTATGAAATGCTCAAGGTGAACTTGCTAAATCGCTTTTCCTCGATGAAATGTTTGCCATATTAGCCTTGTAAATACTATTGAGGTCATATGTTGTGCCTAGTGATGTAAATTAGTTAAAAATGTATTGGTCTATATCGAAACTCGGTCGTATGGGATTAAAGATCAGGGAATCATGAAAAATACATGTAAAACAAAATTGTGCAGGCACTCTTGAGGCAGCATGTTTTACATTATCATCTGGACAATGTGTTAAATGATGACTACATGTATTGATCTCTTGGGAGTTATTTCAAGCCAACCGCTGACTGCAGAATATATTCTTTGTTCTGGAGGAAGTAACGGCTGTATGATATTTTAAGGCTCACAGTTTCCAATGAAAAGTATATTACTACAAAATGATAAACTTAAACGACAACTTAAGTAAAATCTACACAGCATTGTTGAAAATGATGGTGAGCTTGGTTTGCCAGCACTGCTTTACAATATGTTTATACTAAAATTTCAAAAGCGTTTGCAACGCTTTATGATTTGGTAGCGTATATTTAAAAAAATACAGAAATATGGCACATACGTTTGTATTAAATCTGTTTCTCATAAACCGTTTATTCATTGAATAACGAGCTTAATTATTTACGAAGACATCAATGTATTCAATAATGTATATAATAATATTATCATTATACATTCACTTGAGAACTATAAAGTAGAAAAATAAAATAGAATATTAATGGTAAATACTTAGTATTAGGGGAGTAGAGAAACTTGTTTCAAGTTGAAAACCACCTTGTCTGTCGGTTGACTGCTGTAATATTTTAATGCTGTATGGTTATAGCTCCGCTAAGACATTGTCGTGTATGTGAAAAGTTTTGCAGTTCGTATTAGAGAACAGCGATACATGTATAATAGTTTTTAATCCAATGAACTGTAGTATACTAATTCATTTTAAAGCTAAAAAAGGTATTTAACTCGTCTTAAATGAAAAGGACATTATATACACTGAATAAACGTGCAAAATTATATTGCAAAGACATGTCTGTAAACACTTCAAATGACCTTAAGAAGCCTGTGACAACGACCAATATGTCGGTTTTTGAAGTAGATATTAGTATTAGTATATGTAGTTGGGCAGTAATCGGTTTTATTGTAAGAGAACAGAAACACATATTTTGCTCCCTTGATACATAAAGAAAATATTTTCTTTAATAAAGTGCGTTTTAAGCCTACCGACGTTAATACAGGGGAATTAAATGGAAAAAATGACAATTCACAGCATCTGATACAGTATTGGATTGTCGCTGATCATTGAATGCTACATGTGCCAGTCGTAAACTTAAACTACAAAGTGCATACACGCAATATGAAGAGTTGAACAAAAGTTATAAACGTTTTTAAAAGAAAAATACTAGAAGTTTTTCAAAAAGCAGAGGAGACTTAAGCATATTAGGACTACGTCATTAATAAACAGATACTCCGTACAATGTTGAAAATGTTGGAAATGTTAAACTAGTATTTAAAGTTGATCGACGTTAAACAGGGTAATGAATTGGGACTAAATAATAATTCTGAAATCTTTCTGGATTGCCCCTGATTATTAAACGTTACATTGGCCTTACTAGAAATACACACCAAATAATCAGATACTCCGGTACGCAGGCAGATGATCATGCCGTAAAGAGAGGTAAACTTTGAATTAATTCACACTTACCGGAAACAAGTGACGCCGCAATACTGAGAGCACAAATATAATTTTAAGACGGGTTCGATTTTGAAGTTCAGAATTAGGAATTGATTCCTAGAAGCACTTTTTATGCGTCCGATTTAGCTGTTTTATTTCTCGCAACTAATTCCTTCAATTCCGGAAGATTGGTACAATTTAGTAGTTCGGAATTGGGAATTGATTCCTAGAAGCACTTTTGATGCGTCCGATTTAGCTGTTTTATTTTTCCGAACCTAATTCCTTCAATTCCGGAAGATGGGCACAATTTGGTAGTTTGGAATTGGGAATTGATTCCTTGAAGCACTTCTGAAGCGTTCGATTTTTACATCTCAGAATATATTCCTGTTATATTATTTCATTGATACCTATTGTAACTAGTGTTGTAATCTTTCAAAAGATTTTTGCCTTTTTTATTTTTTCCTTAGTGAAGAGCTTTGCTTATTCCGAAAAAAGACTCGGATGATTCAGAATCCTTTCTGTCACATGACATTATGAATCCGCTCTGTCACATGATATTCTGATTCTAGAAGCACCAAATCGCATTCGTTTTTACAGTCCATGTTATCCGATTGACGACCCGACTGACTGTTGCCGAAAACTTATTTTAGAGACATACATGGCAATTTCGTGACTTGATTTCGAAATGAAAATGTTCGTAATTTGCATTTCAGGACATTTTATTTCTAGTCATAACATTTGCAGGCGTTCTGTGATAACATCTGAGTAACAAGAACGATATTTAACTTGTATTAAAAGAAACGGAGACAATTGCTATTTGACAATTGATTGTTGCTATTTGCCAACTGCTTATTGCTAATTTCCAATTGCTTATTGTTATTTGACCAATTGCCTATTGCTATTTGCCAACTGTAAATTGCTATTTGCCAGTTGCTTATTGCTATTTGCCAATTGCTGAATGCTATTTTTGCTAGACATCATTATCAAATAGCCCTTTGTTGGAAAAGATAGTTATACCGTGGCCCTTACAGTACATTTTTTTTCGAAAATTTATGACAACATTTCTAAAATCATTTTTACAAAACGTTCCCAAAACTATGGAATGCCGGTCGGGACATGAAAATTGCTTATTGCTACTTGCCAATTGTTTATTGCTTTTTGCAAATTGCTTGTTTGCCAATTGCTTTTTGCTAATTGCTTACAGCAATTGCTAATACTACATGTAATTGCCATTTGCTAATTGGTATTTGCCAATTGCTTCTTTGCTATTTGACAATTGATCGTTGCTATTTGCCAATTGCTTATTGCTAATTTCCAATTGCTTATTGCTATTTGACACTTAACTGAACTATACAATAACAGGTAAGCAATTGACAATTAGCAAGTGGTAAGTAGCCATAACAGTTGGCAAATAGCAATAAGAAATTGGCAAATAAGCAATTAACAATTACCAATTGGTAAATAGCAACAAGCAATTGGCAAATAGCAATTGGCAATTGGCAAATTATAGCAATAAGCAATTGGTAAATAAGCAATTGGCAAATAGCAATTGGCAAATAGCTACAAGCAACTTGCAAATAGTAAATAAGCAATTGGCAAATAGCAAATAAGCAATTGGCAAATAGCAATAAGCATTTGAAAAATAGCAATTAGCAAATGGCATGTTCCAACCGGCATTTCATACAAAACTGACACTGACATAAAATGCAATGCAGAGAGACAGATGAATCTTCGCAAAAATGGATTACACGGTAGAATTTGGCAAACTATCATAATTTTGATATGAATTTGTAGATGTAAACATACCACAAGCAGATGCTGTAAAACGATATAAATAGAAATTGTCTGCAATAGATTTATTTCAATAAACATGCATTGATATTCAAAAACGTTTTTTGTTTACATGTAAATAGATATATCTATTAACATTTATTGTGTGACCATCTGATGGGTCTTAATCTATATAATCACCAAACAAATCCTAATAGTCTTTACAATTCTTAGACCAGGTCTGAAACCAACTCTCTACGGTTTAAAAGATAAGTTAAACGTCCAAAACAATAAAAACATTTTTAATATTTAAATTATTAGCTTGCAATGTAACACGTATGCATTTATCCAATCACAGTGAAAACATTTATTATCTCCGGTTTGACTTCAACACTTTGTTTATGGGGGTTAAAGTCCATCGAGCCACGAAACGAGCGAATTGGCAAGGACAACCTTTCACATTCTATCTTGATATCATTAGTTGTCAAATTGATAATAATGTCTGACTTGAAGAGATTTGAAGCTCAAGTTTTTTTTATATCTGTCATTTACGTGTTAAACTAGGTCACACATACTAATGAAATAAACATAGTTTTAAACGTTAACGACATGTATCATGCATGAACAATTAAGTGTTGCAGATGTTCCGTATTAGTTCATGTGCTTCCTATTACATTCTATTACATTCCATTGAACACATTGCAATGCAAATTAAGTTATAAACCACAGTTATGAGTAAAAAATAATAAATATTCAATATATAAAAAAGATTATACCATATATTTCTTTTAAGTGCAGCTATTGTTATGTTTAACTTTATCTTATACATACAAACTTTAATTTTATCTTATATATATTACATCGGTTAAAAAACATTACATAGTGTTTGTCTTCCATAACAGTGTACTTTATTCGGGTATTACAAACGTGTCTGGCTAGTACTATTTCCGATACCCTTTGATCCGTTTGCAAATCTATCTCTTGAAACATCTGAGTTTAAAGAAGACAGCTCTGTATTACTTAAATGCTTTCGACATTTATACAAAACAATTTCAATGAAAAAAGCTAATGATCCAAGAACGATTCCAAGGAAACACACGTAAAAAGCACTTTGTACATCCATAAGCGAAATTGGTTTTGCCTCTGGGGCTGTATTTCCTGCACAAAAATTGGATTTAGGCCACCATTTTCGTTTCCATATTTGGAATAACCCTCCTTCATGTATTTTAATCATTCTGGAAGAAAAGAGTGTTTTTAACATTGAAATAAAGGCAGATCAATGGTAAAATTTAGGTAAGGAAAAGAAATACATTTTAAAATTTGTAAAATATAAATTTTTCATTGCACGCATATGAAGGTAATGATTAAATGTAATCATAACACATATATACTCATTTTCACTATTTGTGTTTCCGGTAACTATTAAGTAACTAATCTAATCCTTTACTTAATTCCAAATTTCTTACTGTTCTGAAAAAACTGCAGTGTGCGGTGAACTGTCCGTGAAGCCGAACACATATATCAGCGGCATAAACTCTTCCTTGATAGACATAAGACTGCATTCCGTTGCCATTGAAGTCTCAATGTACGTTTTATCGCCTAAAATACAGAATAATTAAACCCGTGGAATCTGATGGTTTTATAAACATTTACAATAACTCAATCGTATTATGACTGATGAACGTTTAGTAGGCACACAAAGTTTTGATGATTTCGAACATTTTTGATCGTGATGCAGTTTTGCATGACGTAATGAAACCTTTGTTTGAAACAGTAAAGCATGTACTCAGTCTCCAAAATTATAAAGCAATCCGAAGTAATGTTGGTGAACATTAAATTAATATGAATGATGAGCGGCAAGAACGATAATACACACGATTCCCGATGAACGAAACGAAAAACGTTTATTCGATGACCCCGGACATGTTCGTCCGCTTAACACTAATATTATTAATAAATGCCTCATAAAATAGTTTAGATAATGTACAAACCTTCTTTATGTCATTTCCCAGTTGTATAGATAGTTTGGTTAATTGAAAGAAGTTTATCAGTAATTCTGACATAAGCTGATCCGATCTTTGAATTATAAACAATGCACATTTAGGCTTAGGTTAACGGTAACAACACAATACAGATGTTCTACACTGCTAGTCGTTCCACACACTCTCGGACCACTTTTATATCGTTCATATCGTGCAACGTTCACACATGGAATAAGCGATGCGTTACACGTTAGTTGCTATGAATGTTACACCCATAATACACGAACGATAAATAAACGATGAATGCAAACGGAATGCATAATATACGAACGATAAACGAAAATTAAATAAAAACAACACTTGAGCACCACTGTAATACTAAATGCTTTGTATCAGATTGTTATGTATTCTATCACCTCAGCCACGAATATTTGCTGGTCATATGATGATTCCACAACCATACTTATCTCTTAAGTATACAAGATGGCCACTGTTTCTCTACTATGTACAGTAACTGCATCGATCATGACAGTATTAACCAAATGAAGAGGACAATTGATCAATATCAAAGCATATGTAAAATAACAAATCGACAAAAACATTCTGATGACATAAAACGAAATGTTTTATCCTATATATATCCTTCTAAAATGTTAAATAATCGGATCATGTTAAATGATTTTCATCACTGCCTTAACTGAATTGCCTCAGCGATCCACCCAAAGGACCTTAAATAATTTAAGTGATATTACCCTTCAAGAATAGGAAACATATTAATCATTGATTCCTACTCCTAGAAAAATGAACATTGCCGGTACAACCAATTTACTTGATTTTGTGCAAAGGGGTCTGTAACACCGTCTACCCGTTTATTAATGTTACATGTATATAATAAGTACATGGGAAAGAACTGCCACGCTCATACGGATTAATATCACACCGTTTGATTTATTGTTACGTGAAAAAGAACCGTTATACAACGCTGCCATATGCCTCAATTTGCTGATTAGACAATTAACTTTTAAAAAATGTATACTTTATCTACATGTACTCCAAGTGTAGGCACAATCCACAGGTTTCTTTTGTTTCTCACAAAACATGCGCTTTTCCGTTGGTTGTAAACGAAGTCGTACAACGAAACAAAAAGGGGTTCTGTGAAAGCATTCGCTGTATTGCATGAATACTGAAGGAAGCGGGCAACTTTGAATGCACATTTTGAGAACAGCAGTAATCTCACCAAATGTATGCAATATTTAGCCGGTATCGTCTCCAACAATTCTTTAATCTGACGTTCCGTCGTTTGTTTGTTAATTTATTTCTCTATGTGCCATGATGTTGTATTACGTGACAAAAACAGAACTGCATATTAAAAAGATGGTCCAGTTGGATGGCGAAATTTTGTTTGGTTCTGGCTTTGTGTATGCACGGGTATAAAGTGAACGCTAAATAGAGTGGTGCCAGAAAATATCAACAACGTCATATGATATTGTCCTAGGTGTTTAACCTAAATATTTTTATCAACCAATCAAATTCGTCATTACACAAAACTACGTAATAACTATGTAATGCCAATAATGGATAACTTCTTCAACTTTTATCACTGTCAACACATATAATTTAAGACTTTTACATCGTATGAGGCGATAGCGGTGGAATACTGCATGCAACCGGTGCGTTTACTGCTATTTGATAAATGTGCATTCAGATTAGGCCTAGTGCCTTTATTATTTATCAATACTGCGAATGTTTTCGCTAAACCCCTTCTGTCTTGGTTTTAAGACTTCGTTTGAAACCAACGGAAAAACGCATGATTTGTGTGAAATAAAAAAAAACCCGTGTATTATGGCTCACGTAAGGGTAGACTAACTATACATTTCTTGAAAGTTTAATGTCAAATGGACAAAGTCATGTATGTAAGAGCGTTGTATATCGCTTCCGTTACAAGTAACGATGCAGAAACGATTTGATAGTAAGCCCTATACTAGTTACAGTTTTTTCCCTTGTACTTATTATATACATGTAATGTTAACAAACGGGTAGACAATGTTCCAGACCAGTTTGATTTCTTAGTAACAGTTTTATTTCCATTGAATTGAAAGAGAAACTGTTAAAATCTGTTTTTACTATGCTAGTCATTCTTAGATTCTTAGAAAAGACACGATGCAATGCTACTTCACACATGTATTTGAATACAAAAAGCTTTCATTCTTTTGCCTGGATGGACTTATCACATAAACGATAATTATTATTCATGACATTGAAGGTTAACTTGCGTATGAAAGCATATGATAATTCTAGAAATGTATGAACTAGATACTTTTATGAATATACTTTTTCTGTTTCAATATTCACTTCATTCAAAGATAATTGAAGTAAGGTATGTAACCGAATTGTGTATGCATTTCAAATGTACCTACCTATCCATGCATAGTGTCCTTCTTTCACTCTTTGTATATGATAGGCTGGGTTTTGATTCAAAACATCTGGATCAGTCTTGCTAAACTCCTGAAAAGCCTCGCCGATAGCTTTAAATGTAGGGTTGCTAGACGTCTGAGATATATAATTAGCCAATGATTATGACACTTAGTTACGATAATGTTAAAATCATCAGCGACATATGCGGCATATATTAAATAGAAAGTGAAGAAAGTAATTTAACACAAACAAGAAAAGGCGAATATCATAACAAAATGATTTAGCCAGATGCAATATTTATAAAAACGATATAACTTTCTGAGTGATAAATCAGCGAATACTAGATACATGTACATGCACCTAGTTATCGAAAAGCGAGGACCTGAGTAATTATGTTTGACTTTTCATGTCATCATTGAATCATCAATGAAATCTGTATCTATTCTAAGCACATTTTCAAGAAATTAAACGGTACAAGCTATACATCTTTTTTTATTTAAAAAGTATATGTAACGCCGCATTGTTTCTGTGCTGCTGAGTCACTCAATAACGTCCAGACATGTCAGCAGTCCCTAAGCTTTATTTCTATATATACTGATGGCATTAACCAACCAGAACCATGTTGATATCCGATTTCATTTTATGCAGTAAAATGGTAAATTACACTTTCATACTCAATTGCAATTACTTCACTCATACAAACTCATATAATTACTGTTAACCTTACTTTTACTAGTCTGCAAGTGTTTAAGAATCAGAGTCGGGCTCAAACGCAAGACGACGCAGTAAAAACATGTATGATATATAGGACAAACACATTGTCCTTTAAATTCGAGTATCAATAAAATATTCAAAATCTATTAATCAATGCATGAAACACATAGGTAAATTTAATAAAAGTTCGAGTAGTTTTTGCTGAAATTTAATTGATTTTCCTATTTTTAAAGTTTGACAATTATGTTATTGCGAGCAATTGTTCCATTTGTCCAAGTTATGCGGTAAACGATTTCAGTGGCGAAACATAATGCCAAAGATGACGCACTTTCTGTCTATTTGCGACAACATGAGAAAGAGTAATCTGCTACATGTAACTTAATTTTATCCCAAACTTACAATTTCTTTGAAACTGCAAAAAGTTTGAATCAATATTTATTTAATTCAATTAGCTTGTCAGGAAATGACATGACACTAAATGTGGCAATTCTATACAGATGACCTAACTGCTTTAAAAATATACCATAAATTTAGGCTAATAGAAATCTTTAATTTGAATCTTGAAATATTAAACATATTATATAACAACCACGCCTTTGTAATAACCACACAACCCGTAAAATAACAACGTTGTGACATAACACCTTGACACACAGCGATAACTTGCTGTAGTAAATCTATAGAACGCGAATTCTCACGCGTTTAGTTTGAATATTTTATTTTGTAGTATGAACTAATGAACTTAAGATTGTCATTAATTTTAAATCACCGGAAATGCTGTCTCCCAGGCAGTCCCTCCTAATGTACCCCATTTGTAGGTGTCTTTCAACTCGAGCAATTCCTGAAGAGAATTAAATGGAGGTCGTTCTTTGGTAACTGTTAGAAAGGCTATGAGATTCCCACTATATGTTCCGACAATGATGATACATGTCAGCCACCAACAACTTATCAATGTTCGCCCGGATGTTGACTCGGGTAAATGCACACCGCCTGTAAGCAGATTTAATATTGTCTTGAACTTTTTTCGAATGTAACTGTTACCTTATTTCTACTCTGGCGTAAGTTTTAAAAAAAAATAGCCTTGAGAAAAAAAGTTTAAAGGCTGACGAGAAAGTATCCTGTTGGTGTAAAAGGCAGTAATACAGATACCACGAATTTAATTTTAGATCTTGAATTAAAGAGTTGCTATTTTATTATTAATATTTCAATGTTATAATGTAAATAAACATTTCTGCAACATACCTTGACATAGTAAAGCCCCGAAAATATACCAAAATGAACTATGCCACGTATGGAGACCGCCATTCTGCGTTCTGTTTTCAGCATGTCGGGGTATATTATAAAATGGGTTGTACTTTTCAAGGAGAAATGCTAAAATTGTAACTGTTACCAAGGAAAGTCCTATAAAAAGAAGTTAGATATCACAGAGAGCGTTGTTTATGTACAGTTGCATTACTATTCATGAAAGTTTTCCCTTAAAACCAAAATCATTAGTATGAAGAGAAACATGTGCGACTAGCATCATTGTTTTGCCATTCTAAAATCCAACTAAATGAAATTAAACAAATGGTGTTTTCTTAGAAATATTTGATTGAAGTGTTCGACATACTCAGTTATAAATTTAGAAAGTTATTCATTAATTTGTATAAACCAGCAGTGATGCCCCTGTGTTATTTGTATGGAACTGAAATAATGTACCTATAGCAACAAGAACTTCCCACTTAAACGGGTCTACCAACGTCCTCCATTTTGTTGCATTGACGTCAGGTTTTTTTACTACCACTGTTGTATATTCATAATAGTAAGAGTAACTAAAATCCATAACTGGACTTCTTTCAGCTTGACTTGCAATTGGTGCAGCGACTATGTCCACTTCCTGTGGTGGCAAAAATGAGATGATTCAAGATATAATTCAATAATGGTCCAGGAGAACAAAATATTTTGTTAAGGACATAAGAAAAACTCATTATATATGTACAATTGGTGTTTGTGTCTTACGGAAAAAGATATCTAAAACAAGGGTGACCATTATAATTGTTTTATCTGTGAAATCTTATCTTTCCTGCTGGCTACGAAGTACGGATTAAGATGCAAAGTGTGATCCGACTGTATTCAATCAACTAAAATATTATAGTCCCGAAAATCATTTGACGTTGCAATACAAGTCAAGTAATTTTATGCGTTTCACTTGAACACTTCTATTTTAATCTTCCGTTCAAAATGTTTACTTACTAACCTATTTACCCGAAGCATCAACAAAAACAACATAAATTCAGTTACCCTGTAAAAGATGTAAAAGAGCCCATGAGGTTAATAAAGTGTACAATCAGAGAAGACTGTCAAGAAAAGTTAATTTGCAGATGCACTGTGTCATAATGTACAGAACGACTATTTGTTATTAATAAATGTTAGTTATTTTCCTTTTATCTAAATTACTTACCTCTCGTTGTAACTGTCCGACGAGACCACTGAATGTGAGATTTTCAGTAACTCTTCCCCATTGTCCGTCTGCTGGCTCAGTTAGGTCATATCTAGTATAAGGTAATACACAACTAATGCAACGCGGAAACGTGGATCTATTTAAAATATCTTATCAATATCTGTTGGAAAAAGCTTTTGTTTGTACTGCTGTTACAGTAATACAATATGATAAAATCTTTCCCGAAACTGGCACTCAAGATAATCAAATTTTTTAGTCATACATTTTTTCTTAACAAACTACAACAACAAGCATCTAGTCTAAATCCAGCTCCCTGCTTGCTTTTATTGATAAAGTAAATTTTCGTTAAAATGCCTAGATGTCGTAGACTAGACGCTCGATTTATATATTCAGTTCTCGATTTATATATTCAGTTCTTTATCGTCCCCGCCACTCATTCACACTTGATACCAACTTCGTAAACTTCGGCTAGCTTTTAAACCGAAAATAACACTCTTAATATCTACATGTTTTTAATTGTCATTTTCATCCTAATTGTGACTATACTAATCATTGCAATAACGGCATTTTATCACTTTATTTGAAGTTATACAATTAACATTAATTAAATGCAACATTTGCTTTCTTACTGGACTCTTCTAGTATGTGCGAAAGGGAATTCGCTAAAAAATCAAGCCGATTTCTCTTTAATATTTTTTCAGTTACTTTTGCTGTCGGAGTTGTTGAAGTTTTACTTACTCATTTCAGAATTCAATGCTTACTTCTTTCGTTCACGGAAATGCACTACGATGGTGTCACTCAAAGATGTGAAATACTTAAAGATTTGACAAAAAACAAATTTATCCCTCAACAGGCAGCTTTTATACTTTCTTTTTTTTAATTACCAAATCTTATCACATTTTATTAACTTTTAATTACGGTACATACGTGAAATTCAGTTTGTGCGCCAACTCAACAAGAAGATCCATACAAAACCCTTCATAGATATACGTATTGTTTACCTCTCTCTTGATTACAAATGGTGCATACTGTAATATGAAAACATCAGTATTGATTTGTCAAACGCAATTTACATATCAACTGATAACTACAACATGTGTGTCTATATTTCTATCTGATATTGTGCTAATGATGAAATCTCTCATTAAAGCTGTTCGCTCTCAGATTTTGGTAATTTTGGAAGAAGAAAAAAAAAAAAAAAAAAAAAAATTTTAATATTTATTAAAAAAAGATAATAAAAAAAGAATGATTTTTTTTTTTTTTTTTTTTTTTTTTTTTTATTATATTTTTTTTTTTTAAAAAAAAAAGATATAATATATACAATATATATAAATATTCGGATTCCCGAAGCACATTACACAATAGGTCTATGCGGTATTCGAGTCGTATGTTTTATTCAGTCATGAATTGTTTTTCTAAGCGTGTACATCTCCGCAAAACGAAATAAAGTGCTGTCTTGACATTGTATTATTTTTCATCCGTCAATGCAATACGGGTAATGATGACTTCCAGACAGGTGGAAGAGAGTTTACACCTGAAATCCGACGGAAAGGAAATAATTTTTCTTCAATATCTAAACTGTTTTTTTTTCATGGCATTTAATTTATCTTAGGTGCAGTAGACAAGGTGTCTTGAATATAATTAGGAATTATAACAGGACAGGGAACATCAACTACTTTAGAAGGTAAACTATTGAATATTTATTGGGTTAATAGGAATTATATGACGAAGCAACGATACTTTTACAAAATCAGTTAAAGTTCGAGCAAAAAATAATAAATTAATTGTACAGTACCTTATCAAAATTACATCCTGTTTAGGGTTATCCTCGTAATAATCGTTATAAAAAAATCGACAGTGCCATTCGTGAAGTGGTGCTTTAAAGAAACGTTTTGACAGCAATTAACGTCGGCCCACTTTTTCGCACCTCAGGATTAATATCCAAATTCAAATTTGACACTTCCTGTAAATTATTTCGCACCTAGGTAAACTGTGGACATTTGAATTTTACCGATGTTTTCTTTTTCTTTTGTGTAGGTGCGAAGCCTGTAATTAATTAGTCTTATTCTTTTAGTCTCATTAAACGGTATAAGGACAACAACTTGTTACAGAGAAACAAAACAAACAGATTTGGTGAAAAAAAACACACAATAAAAAATTAAATAAAATGTAAAAGTCCAAAGTAATCGTGTAACGTGTACTCCTTCTATAGTGTAGCGTGCAGCGTGCACTTCGTATATCGTTCATATCGTGTATCGCTCTGAATCGTGTACCGTGTATTTACCGTACGTGTTACGTGCGTGTATCGTGCGTACATCGTGCGTGTATCGTGCGCTCCGTGTGACAACTGTAACGTTCCGACTACTGTATGTAAATAACGTATTTTAGAACATATAGTCATATCAAGGCTTCAGTATATATCTAAATTTCAAATAATACGCTACCAAATTCAAAAGCGTTGCAAACGCTTTAGAAATTTTCCAATTCATATGGTTTTTTTTTTTTTTACTAGATTTTTGCTTATATTTTATTCTAGCATTTAGTTTTATATCTATGTATAATTTTTTTATATAAAAAACAAATATTATTTTCAACATGAACAGAGAGCGAGCAGCTTAAAAGTAAGAATGCTGAACGATATTTGCATCCTCAACAAACCGACCAATGTTAAAAAACACTGTACATATATATCATGCATGAAAATATTAACATGAGTAAAATACATAAATCATGGAGATACAGCAACCTCTTCAACGCTCGTTCCAGGAAAAATGTGTTTGCAGTTTCATTTCATTTGGGTCAAACAAACGCAGGTCAGAATTGTGTATTACAACTTGTAATTTTTGTTATAACACATTGACACTTGTTTTCTCATTACAGAACAATGTATATAACTCACAAAAATTAATGTATGGGTCTAACGGTGAAAGAAAGCAAGGTAAAATGTCAGGCCCTTTTTCATATTATACAATCATGTAGTGCTTCTTTAGAGATAACATTTCCCTTTGGAAAGTATCAGTAAGTATTCTTATGCCGTAAGTTAAAACAATCCTGAGTCAGTTGCTGGCTATCACAAGCATAAAAATAAGACCTACGCCTCAATATGTAACACTTACCGCTAGCGTTGATACAAGGAATTTTCTCTTGTTGTACCCGTATTTTGCATTCGGAAATATATCAGACTTTAGGACTACATTGCCTTTGATATCAGCGTAACCGACTGAGCTAAACTCCCTGCCTTTATTTGTCCACAGCAATGTGTCTATGTTGTATGCTTTACATTTATCCCATGGATTCCATTTCTCAATAGTCTAAAAATGATGAAAAAATATTCAAAATATTAAAATATCAAGGAAATAGATAAATACTTTCTTTACGTTTTTACGTTATCAATATTATATCACTTTTTTAAACAAATGAGTATGTTGTCTTTTTCAGGAATTTGAAAGCATGCTATACTATAGGTTATTGAACTTGTATGGTGAAATATTACTTTGAACGAGTTGATTTGGCGGGAACAACGAGCTTGCGAGTTGTTCCCGCCAAATCAACGAGTTTCAAGTAATATTTCGCCATACAAGTTCAATAACCTTTTTATTATATACTTTCATATTGAATATGAACAAAAATGACATTCTGTTAGCAAAAAACAATAAATGAATCTTGAAATTTCTCAGACAACTAGCGTACTATTTCACCATGTACATTTTCTTTATTTCGTATTAAGGTAGAGAGATCCTAATGGGATCGGCAAATGTCGTGCGATGTCGGTACTTTCCGTGACATTTTCGGTACATGACGGTCGTTGTCGAAATCGAATAAAGTTTTTAATAGTAATTGTCACAGTTGTATTTTGGTAGAATAATACGGACTGTTTATACATTTGAATTCTATAATTATACAGCGCGTGAAATAAATAATGATTTTTGAAAAAAAAGAATGAATCCAAACGGGGAATTCCCAGTCGGTGACGTCATTATTGGGATTCCCTTACTTCAGTTAAAAATGTAAACATGAGAAAACGCGACTCCCAGGGAAGATACAAGTCTAAAAAGACCAAGAAACCGATACGGTCAAATGTATGTATAGAGCACAACTATTCATTTACCGATCTATGTGATGGTATTGAATGCAACTTAAAAAAAGTCCAAGTTTTGACCATTTTGATCTCGGGAGTGGTGTGAGCAGAAGTGGGTGGAGAGAAGGAAGACGTTTAGTTGAACTTTCAGTTTTGCTGAAAAACTTAGAGTATTGTCGTTCTTGCAAGTATGGTCCGATTCCGCTGACATTTAACAATATTGTCGGTGAATTACAGAAAGGACTCAGTGGATATTTATATGTAGTTTGTCAGAATCCGGACTGTAATTCTGTTAACCGAGTTGCCTATGGGAAAACACATCATATAAAGACTAGAGGAATGCCATGCTTTGATGTCAATACAAAGCTTGGTACAGGTATGTTTGTAAACAGAAAGAATTATTTGATTTTATGATGATTGTCTTTACTTATTATTCAATTGTACATGCTATATTTACCTATACTGATATATTGTATATGAGTCACTGAATGTAGAAAAAGCTATAAGCTTAATCATGACAGCTTGTCAAAATTTCATCAAAAGACATTTTCTTGACTACAACACTTCGCCGAATCAGATAGTTTGTCTAATATGACAGTTTATCAAAGACAATACATACTTTTCTCGATGAATGTATCTTAGGCTAAACCATTTCCTACCAGTACCAGTATCACCTAAGTACTGTTACTTAAAATCGGGGATTTGAACCAGGAACCCTCTACATCACAATAGTTCGTGATAGTTGAAGACTTGGTATACCCATTTTATGAAAAAATTGTTTCAGTTTGAGAAAGTTGAAGCTTTTAAAATCTGCCGTGCTTACATGAATACGTAAAAAAATCAGGTTTTTAAATTAATATGAATTGGCCCTAAGTTATTTAGCAAATATTTTGAAAGTAAAACATTAATTTTTCAGCCATGATTGACAGTTTAGGTGGCCCAGTCAAAGTTAACAACTTCCTGGCAGCCTTGAATCTGAAACCAATATCAAACAGAAATTTGAAGAAAATGGAAGAACGAGCTGGAGAGATAATAGAGGAGCTAGCAGTGGAATCAACTCGTCAAGCAGCTGTTGATGCTTTTAAGAAAGAAATGAAGTATGTTATAAAATTATACTTCACTATCGCATTATGTATTCTTGTCAATGAGGTTACAGAACATTAATATAGTAAGTAAAATTCCCTTAATAAAATGCCAAATGATAGGACTGCATTACTTTAACTTCTTTTACCCCTAAAGTTATCCATATTTTTTAATCTATATATATCTACTTATACAATGTGTTCTCATTTACAGAGATGTTGCTTGCCTCGAAATGCAGGATGCACAAAAGTGTATGGAAGCAGATATTGATGATCTTGGGGTCTCCCTTCTACCAGATGAATCGCCATCTTTACGGTAACAGAATGTCAAACTGTATACTTTATTCATAAATAAATTTCAAGTGCCTCCAATTACATGGAGTAGTTCCATTTGACCCTTTGGAAAGGGGATTTGAATCCTGAAATTACAATGAGCTATAAAAATTTGACCCTTAGAATTTTTAATTAGTCAATGTTCTTCAAAAAAAAGACATATTCACAGTACAAATTAGCAATTAAAAGATTGTTTAAGCCTAAATGACCCCTTAACTTTAAGCAGCTAGTGGAACCCAAATACAAATAAATACAAAAACAAAGTTTATATACTGATGGTATGTTACATTTAACAAATATAAACATAAGCTATGTATAGCTTTTGACCAACTTGATTTACCTGGATCATGTAAATAGGTTACTGATTTTTTATAGACTAAGATTACAAGCCAAGCCTAGTGTCATTGAAGATACTGACTGGTCAGACGATGAAACAAATGGTGCTGATGAGGACATTGTTGACGTAGTTAATCATATCTTACCATCTACTTCCTCCCCAAGGTAATGTAATGCCAGTCATTTTTGTGCACTTCATAAATGGTCATTCCCCTTTTTGTGTGTACGTGTAATTTACATTTCTCTTGTGATCAATTCAAGTTTACACTAGACAATGTGAAGTTTACAAACATAATATCAGGAATACCATTTTTATACCCCCAAAACGAAGTTTAGGGGGTATATAGGAGTCACCCGGTGGTTGGTCGGGCGGTCTGTTGCATTTTCCTTGTCCGGAGCATAACTTGAAAACTACTAGTCGGAATTCAATACAACTTCATACAATGGTCAAGCACATTGAGAGGAAGTGCAGTGCACAAGAACTATAACTCCATCTTCACTAATTACAGAGTTATTGCCCTTTGTTACTTTTCCTTGTCCGGAGCATAACTTGAAAACTACAAGTTGGAATTCAATACAACTTCATACAATGGTCAAGCACATTGAGAGGAAGTGCAGTGCGCAAGAACCATAACTCCATCTTGACTAATTACAGAGTTATTGCCCTTTGTTACTTTTCCTTGTCCGGAGCATAACTTGAAAACTACTAGTTGGAATTCAATACAACTTCATACAATGATCAAGCACACTCAGAGGAAGTGCAGTGTACAAGAACTATAACTCTATCTTGAGTATTTACTGAGTTATTGCCCTTTGTTACTTTTACTTGTCCGGAGCATAACTTGAAAACTACTGTTGGAAATCAATACAACTTCATACAATGGTCAAGCACATTGAGAGGAAGTGCAGTGTACAAGAACTATAACTCCATCATGACTAATTACAGAGTTATTGCCCTTTGTTACTTTTCCTTGTCCGAGCATAACTTGAAAACTACAAGTTGGAATTCAATACAACTTCATACAATGATCAAGCACATTTGGAGGAAGTGCAGTGCACAGGAACTATAACTCCATCTTGACTCATTACAGAGTTATTACCCTTTGTTACTTTTCCTTGTCCGGAGCATAACTTGAAAACTTCTGGTTGGAATTCAATACAACTTCATACAATGGTCAAGCACAGTGAGAGGGAGTGCAGGCACAGGAACCATAACTCCATCTTGACTAATTACAGTGTTATTGCCCTTTGTTACTTTTCCCTGTCTGGAGCATTTTTCGAAAACTACAAG
>JAFMSR010000251.1:0-64998 GCA_022818135.1 Saxidomus purpurata | reverse complement strand
CTCTGCTCTGAGACTTTATTAGCATATTCTATGTCCTTTTTACGTGTTTTCCCGAAACCGTAACAGTAGCAACTAGAAAATTGTTATTGAGAAAAAAACACAATGTCTCCCCCAACCTTGATACTTTCCCATGTGGACTTCACTTTTCACCAAGTTGACTGACCTCAAACTGCATAGGGTCATTTTTCAACAAAATCAATAGGGGTATTCCACTGATCATGAATAATACTCTTACCAAGTTAAAAGATCCTATGAAAATCTAGAAAGCGGTTTTGGCGATCAAGAATGGGCAATATTTACAACTTTCAGGCCCTGTGATCTTGGTCTTTGACTAAAAGTATATGATCCAACATTGAAATATGCACAACCAGACCTTGTACCAATGCCTCCCATCAAGTTTGATAAAAATGCAGCAAGGGGTTATCGAGATGTAAAAGCGACAAGATTTGTCTAGTTTCAGGTCCTTGTGACTTTGACCCCCAATGCACAGGAACGGTGTCAAACTGATGCTTTCACACAAGTTTTCTGAAAATCTAGTAAGGAGTTTTGGAGATTAAGAGCGGACTAGATTTTCAACTTTCAGGTCCCTGTCCAACAATGGGTTTTAGAGATAATTTCATGTTCCACGCCCTTGTGACCCTAACTGTGTCTATGACACTAAATGGTAAATCTGCACACCTAGATTTCTTACCGATTCCTCCTATCGATTTTCATGAAAAGGCAACACGGAGAGTTTTAGAGATGAAGAGCGGAATCTCGATACAAAATCAAATCTACTGTTTAAAAGACAAATGTATTATTTTTCATAATGTGAATAACATAATGACTCATGCAAAGTGGAATATATGAATGTTAAAAAAATGCACTGAGCAAGTTCCATCTAGTGTTAGTCTCGACAGAGATTGATATAAGTTTTAAGAACTTGTTTCGCAATCGAGATTAAATAAATTAGAATAAGTATAAATTTATTTCTGCCGTCGTAGAATATCCAAAATGTTTAAAAATATTTAATAGTATCCACCATTCTTTCAAAGACAAAATTATCAACATGTCTTTACAAGATATTATCTTGCAGATTATATTCAATTTTTCCAAAGAAACACTATTATCCGAAGCACATTAGAATCTTGTCAGTCGTGATTATAAACTGCACCAAAGCGGTGCCCCACTGTGTTCCTTTAATTGTTCGTTTTGTCCCCGTGTGTTTGCTTTTTATGCTAGTGTGTGCTGGTAGTGTATGTGTGTGTGTACATGATTGCGTGTGGGGGGGGGGGTGGTGGTGTGCACTTCTGGGTGCTGTGGGGCTCGTTTTGGAGATGCTGTGTTTTTGGTACGTGGCATTCCCTGTTTGATATTATTTTTGTTTTTAACACGCAATTTATATTAAAGACGTGATTCATGGCTTGTTTTTGTACACTGGAATGTCTATTAGTTTGACCAGATGGTAAAATAGAAATGTGTTTATAATTTATTTATGAAATAACACCCGTTCCAGTGGTATTAGTAGTCTAATAAACAATGATTTGGAGTGTGATGTTCAGTGATTAACAACGAAGGCCAGAGGCCTGATTGTTTTATAATTGCGTATCAGGACGACAAAGAGTTATGTATTAGACGATAACAACGCAGAAAAAGAAAGGATGTTATTTCGATTCTAACATCACAAGAGATTACAAAAAGTGAATAAATACAAAGTGTTATTTTCTACGCGAATAGTTTTTTATTATCATGCGGCACAATATGAATTCATACCGTTTCCCGCGTTGTTTATGGCATAATAAAAATAATGGTCTTCTCTTTGTAATAATAATAATAGTAATAATAGTAATAAATTCTTTATTTCAAGAAGGTGAAATATTAAGGTTATACAAGAAGAAATAAAAGTATACACCTTATTTACAACATGGCCTTCTATAAGCAAATTAAGAGACAAAACACTGAAACTGTTCAGTTACACACAATCATTCGCTGATTGACAGACACTCAAAATAAACTTATTATAAGTATTGTATAATTAAAGCGTATGATAATTGGTTAATTTGTAAAACAACAAAAACAATATTACATTTAATAAACGACAGTTGAATAAATTAAGACCATTATTCACAAGTTAATTTCACTTTCATACGGATTGAATGTTCATCTATTGCATTCTAAAATTTCTTAATAAAATGTCTTTATAAATTAATCTAATAATACGTAATGTTGAGCTGAGCGGACATCAAATGTGGGGATGGTATTATGAAAATGATATTTTTAGATTTTATATGCCGATATATCCTGCTCAGTGTATGTTTTCCTACATCTGCGGGGTACATTCATTGTCACTTAGTTCTTAGTTTTTATTCAGCCGACAGCCATTTTATATACTTTACAATGATGAAATATGACGTATTTCGTGAAGCAATGTGGTAACCATGGTAATCAGGTAATATTTGATTAGTTTATTACTAAAAACGAAGCAGCCGTATTTCTTATTCAGGCTATTTAATTCAACAATGATCCAATTAGGCATTTGTTTCATACCATTTTAAGAACTTAACAATTATTACATGTAAGTAGAATTTGAAAGACTTTCTATATCCTCGTCCAACGCTGCCTGGTTTACTTTCTCTTCTACAGAAACCACACGGTTCTTCTTGGATGAACAGCAAGCTGTACAATTTCCAGCAGTAAATTCTTTATTGAAAGATGGCGACACTGGTACGTAAGAGCAGCACTTGATACGCCTAAAATATTTCGTTACGTAGGGATACTCGTATATACTAAGGGAACTGCTAGAAATGACGGAGTCCTCTTTCCGCCATGACTGTATTCCTCTTTCCAAGTCTGTTCCTAGGTAAAAAATATAAGCATACCTTATAAAAGTTACTACATTGTACTTACATATGCATATACACTGCAATATAATGGAATTTGACAAACGCTTCAATAGTAGCTTATTACATTTTTATGCCCCCGAAGGGTGGCATATTAAAATCGCACCGTCCGTCCCTGCTTACATTTGGATACTTAAGTGGCTATATGAACAATAGGTAACAGTAAATACTCTTTGATGTCATTCATTCCGTAAGCTCTTAGGTGGCTATGTTTTGTGCCAAATTATTTTAAAATACTTCAAGGCATGACAAAGTTACAGTCCGGACACGAATGTGTGCATATATGCATATATAGAGGAATCCATTACCTTCAAACTCTAAGTGTGACCTTGACCTTTGAGCTAGGGACGTGGGTCTTGCACGCGACACGTCGTCTTGATGTGCTAGACATTTGTGCCAAGTTATTTTAAAATCCTTCAATGCATGACAAAGTTACAGTCTGGACACGAATGTGTGCATATAAGCATATATAGAGGAATCCATTACCTTCAAACTCTAAGTATGACCTTGACCTTTGAGCTAGGGACGTGGGTCTTGCACGCGACACGTCGTCTTGATGTGCTAGACATGTGTGTCTAGTTATTTGAAAATCCTTCAATGCATGACAAAGTTACAGTCCGGACACGAATGTGTGCATATATAGAGGATTCCATAACCTTCATACTCCAAGTGTGACCTTCACCTTTGAGGTAGGGATGTGGGTCTTGCACGCGACACGTCGTCTTGATGTGCTAGACATGTGTGCCAAGTTATTTTAAAATCCTTCAATGCATGACAAAGTTACAGTCCGGACACGAATTTGTAAGTGGGGACGCACGGACGGACGGACAGACGGACAGACGGACGGACGGACAGACGGTCAGACGGACAGACGGTGCGATTTTAATATGCCACCCTTCGGGGGCATAAAAAATCTTCATCGTTATACAATTACCATTCACCATTATCCTAACAATAATCATTACCATCGTGTACGATAGAACTTATACTACCATCATTGTAATCATCATGAGTGCCATCATAAAATTATTACAAGTAACGCCACCAAAACCGGGACCCCCCCCAAAAAAAAAAAAAAAAAAATTATCCTTTTTTTGGGAACATTATAGAATTTAAAAACAATCTATATTTAGTAACAGTGACCTTGACCTTGACCCTATTTACCCAAAATGTAACCAAAAGCTTCCTCTCCACGCAATCTACCTACACACCAAGTTTCATTGCAATTGGTCACTCCTAGCTTGAGTAATTGAGCGGAAAACATTTTTCTATTTTTAATAACAGTGACCTTGATCTGCAGCCTAGTGACCCTCAATGCAATTGCAAGCTTCCTCTCCACACAAGCTACATCAAGTTGCATTGCAATTAGTTACTCTTAACTAAAGTTTCTGAGCGGAAACCAAATTTTGACGAACACCCGCCCGCCCAACATCATCGCCATTCTTATAACCAGGTTTTTAGAAAACATTATTAGCTATATCATCATCGTCACACTTTCAACATTCATCACCATAACCACCATCATCCTCAACAGTACCAGATTAACCTCATGACAAAAATTAGAGGTCAAGAACTTCCATTTCCAGATAAATGTGTTTTGCTGGGTGACAGAATATACTCTAACCGACATCCGCTAATAACAGACGACCCTTAAATGAACGTAGAATGTTGAAAAAACTTAACAAACGCATTAGTAACTGCAGAGTAATTGTTGAACATACAATAGCACGGTCTGGAGACACCCACGTGATAAATTACCATTAATTGACCACATGTGGTATGATTGTCCGTCGTAAAGAACTAGATTTGACATAATAATAAATATACGAGAGCCTTTGGTTTGTATCATTGTTCTAACTTGAGATGGCCCCTCAATACATTTTCAAATACAGAGCACGTTTACATTTACATGTACGTTTACAGTTACGTTGGTCAGGTATACAGTAGTACTATCGTTAAGTGTACATACTGTGTGCAGTGCTGTCTATTGTTCATGTTTAGGACAGTAGTATTGTCGTTTTAGTGTGCGACTAGGTGCAGTGGTGTTCATTGTTCATGCTTAGAACAGTAGTACTATCGTTGAGTGTACGTACTTTGAGCAGTGCTGTCACTTTTTCGTGCTTAAAACAGTATGACTATCATTAAGTGTACAAACCAAGGTAGTACTGTCTATAAATCATGGCAAGGACTTGGGACAGCAGAACCGTTAAGGGTACATACCAGGTGAAGTATTGTCAAGCAGACAACCAATGAAGCCACCAACAAACATTGGAGTACCTAGTAAAACTTTCAGCATGTTGTCTAACTCATCATTTCCTGTAGTAGAAAATAATACGATTTGCACACTCAAACTGGTTTAAAGTGATACTGTAAGACTAAAGGCACTGCATTAAAGTATACTGTACGATGAATACGAAGTCTTACATAAATCGCTTATAAAATGTTCTTATTTCACCTGTATTGATTGCATCAGCATTTGTCGGATCGTTAATGAACTGTGGTATCAAAAACCCCAGAATCAGTGATGTCCCCAAGATCGAAATATTTCTTGTGGAGTCCAAGTCCGTGAACTTCAAGGTCGATATGCCCACAGCACTAACCATACCAACGGGTACTGCTAAAGACCCTCCGACGATTGGAAACGGAATCATTGCTAATACAGCCCCAAATTTTCCAACAACACCACATACGACAAGTATTACACCTGCTGTTAGGAAAACCGCCCTACTTGCGACCTGAAACATGAATAAAACACTGAACATTCATACGCTAATGAAAAGCTGTTTAACGACCTTCACGTAAACTTCCACGTAAATTACAGGTTTTGTACTGGAAACATTAAGTGGAAAATTAAGGGACTTCATTTCGATGAGACTTAAGATTTTCAACATTAGATGTAAAAAATTCTACTATAACTAATAAACCCTATTCTGTTTAACAAATTCAAAATGTGGCATTACGTGTTTATTAATATATAGCAAACAATGAAATCAAATATCGTACATGTATTCCCTACTTTTAGCAGATTATATTCTCCAAACAAAAACAATGTGTTCAATGAACGTAAAATGATAAATAAATACCGTATTTGTTTTTAAAGAACAACATATATCGAAAAATGCCTCATATTAGCACAAATAATCAACATAGGGGCATTCTGTAATAAATCACTATCCACCCATTAATTTTGCAACAACTTACTTTACATAGATTATTGTATTATTGTATTGAATATTTTACGGTACTGCAACATATTTTAAAACGCTGATTTCATCGATAACGACTGGAATGTATAGCTTTAACGTTTAGGTTTAGTAATAATATTTGCAAAATTAATATTCTAGTATTAATGCTTTTGGCGTTTTCTAATTTGATACCAGTTTAAGGAAGTCCCTCTTTAATCAACATATCTCAATATGTTACCTTTGTAATGCCTATAGCGGCAATGTTTGGGCTGTAGGAAGTTGTACCGTATCCCGCACCAACCAATCCAGATATAATACTGGCGAGTCCTTCCATTGCTACACCACGATTTATAGCATGTGGTGGCGGTGGTGGGACACCTGATACACGTGCTACGGCATGGTAATCTCCTATTGATTCTATGACAGATGCTATAGTGGCAACAAGAAAACCAACATAACCCGCTGCACTCACTGTCGGGGTACCAAACTGAACTAAAATATATCAATATTAGGAAATGTATAACGACTTTCATGCTCACAATAGACTGAATATTTCCAGAAAGGATCTGTCTAAAAAAATTAACAGCTGCTTTTTTTATTTACCTTTTTTGTGTTGTATAAAAATATGTAAAAGGAACTAGCTGAATGAACCGATAACCATTTAAATGAGCCAAGAAAACGAAATATCTGCCGCAGTGTGGAGCCGCAGTGTAGAGCCGCAGTAGTAGCGCGTAAGCTTCCGGATCGTACGGTCACGGGTTCGATCCCATCAGTATCACGTCCTTAGGCTAGACAGATATTTCCACATTGCCTCTCATTATTATACTCACAAACTTCAATATCACTATCTTAAATGGAAAAGAAATCTTACATTACCTTCAGTTTGATACAAACAGTAATATTTGATTTTTATAAAGAAGTGCAAGTTGTACGTACAGGGATATGGCCAATAAAACCATGGTGCTCTATCCACAACATCAGTTCTAACGTCCGTTCGGGCCTGGTA
This sequence comes from Saxidomus purpurata, assembly GCA_022818135.1. Lineage (NCBI taxonomy): Eukaryota > Metazoa > Mollusca > Bivalvia > Venerida > Veneridae > Saxidomus > Saxidomus purpurata. The sequence goes on along the minus strand of JAFMSR010000251.1, from coordinate 57,928 downwards.
GCCTGGGTCTGTAGAATTCGTCGGAAATACCTCGGCCACCGTAAGGACATAAGAAAACAGCCAGCTGATACTGATACTCAGTAAAATCTGTAAAAACAATTATAACCTGCATCGATTCTCCATGACTGTGATATTTAGGAAAGACCTTTTTCGTCATATTGACCAAAGTTTGATGAAAATCTTTCAGAGAGTGAAGGAGATATAGTCTGGTGGCCTTTGGCCCTTAATGTGACATTGACCTTGAGCATACTGGATATTGCATGTAGCCTCTATGATGTGAACATTTAGCACAAATTTTAAAAAATCTTCATAGGGGGGTTGAGGAGATATATTATTTTGACCTTTGACCCTGAAATATATCCTTGACCTTGTCCTATAGCAGACACGGTATGGCCAACAACTGTGAGAAGGTATTTCAAAATTAATCTTTGCATGTAGAAGTTACAACCTAGTCACAAAAGTAAAGAACATAATCCGTAATTACAAGTTTAAGCATTAAGTGTGAAATTCACCTTCAATGTAGTCCCCTGGATGTTGTGCATGATACATCCTTAATGTATGGACAAAAACTGGTTATTTCAAAATCAGTGTATGCATCTTAAGGTTACAGCCCAAACACGAAAAACTGGTTTATAACCCTATAATACGTTTTGAGTTCTAACTGTGACCTTAACCATCTATGTAGCTCTCCAAGTGTGGTGCCTCACACACCCTTGTGTTATGGAAAACAATAAAATGAAGTAATTTCAAAATCAGGTCATGCGTGCGAGGACACGATGTACTGGTATATAACCCAACACTGAAGGATTTAACCCTAATTGTGACCTTGAAATTCAAGCTAGCCACCTATCCCTAACCGATTAGGGGCATGACACACCCTGGGGGTATAAGCAACAATTGTACGAAGTTATTTTAAAGTATGTGTATGCATGTATAAGTTACTGCCCGGACACGAAGTATTTATACACATTGTATAACCCTATTTCAGATTTTAAGTCCTTAAGTGTGACCTTGACCTTCAAGGTAGCTGCCTCGGTGTAGTGCATGACACATCCATGTGTTATGTGCAACAACTGTGAACCATAGTTTATAAATCGGCTTATGCATAAATAAATTACAATCCGGAAACGAAGTACTGACGGACAGATGGACGGAACAGCGCAAACCTATAGTCTCGAATGATCTTTGATCGGTTGGGAACTACTAATTGTAAAGCCAAAAGAAATAATGAATGATTTTACAGTCAGGTTCGATGTTATTTTTTATATGTAACTATAGTCTTAAGAGAAACAGATTGTTACCGGAAAAAGCTGGAGTAGTGGCATCCTTACTACATGACAACGACGGTTCGTAGACCATGCTGGGAGAGGAAGTTTTAGTTTGCCCAGATATAGACTGAATAACAGTATCAGGCTCGTCGTCCTGAAGTACAAACCTAGATATATTGTATCATAGAAAGTAGGTGAAACAAAAATAAGAAGTATATCATTTTCATGTTAAAATAAGTGTATTTTTATAATATTTATAAACGTTAACTTTAATTATCATACTCTATGTGTTGTATTAACTATGTAATCTATTCGCATTGTCAGAACTTCATTCTTGTATGGAATAAATGAAAATTAAAACAATTTTCCTATATACAATTTGTCTTAACTTTACAACAAATTATTTTGAATTTTGCAGCATATTTAGCTCGGTGGACCCGGTTCTTCGAAACTGTGAGCGGATGTTAACAGCAAATTATATACTACCATATTTTAAAACATTTATCAAACGCTGTAGGTATATATAAAATAAGAACTAACATCTATGTAAACTAAATATTAAAACATTACTCAAGGTTTCCCAGAATCGTATTAAAATAAAATTTTAACCTATGGTTACCAAAACAGTCGGTTAAAGTTTCCAACAACTGCGACCAGAGTCATATTCAAAACATAAAAGGCATTGGAGCGATATAAGTCTGACCTTCTGGCGGTACGAGAAAAGTCCACTGTGGATACATCCTTGTTAATAGAATGACTTAATCCCCTTCTTGCATTTGAACGGGATGAACCAAACCTCTTACACCGAAGTGCACAGAACAGACAAAATATCGCACATAATGGATATCACTACACAGTAATATTTTATGAAACTTTTCATGTGGATTTTGTGTAATTTCAGTTAAATGTTTATAAATTTACAAAGTGACGTCTTGTTACACAGAATTGTTCATTGTTACTTTAATCTCGTCAAATCTCGTGTGTTGTTTTTTTTTTCGGAAAAGAAAACATTGCAGACGACCATGATTTTAATTGAACAATTTCTATAACAGAAATACGTTCAAAGGGTTGGCTTAATAATTTCCAGTCAAACTACGACCCCAATCATATATCTTCTAGCTGAACAAAATTTTATGTAAATTATAGGTCTTCAACATTTTTACTACGTAAAACGACAAAGCATCGCTTTTATGCTAAATCCTTTTAAACTCAATTCTGTACTTACAAAAATGCAATACCCCAATGATTTTTCACAAGGTTAATTATAACACCGGCAACAGACAAGCTTAGCAACACGAGGGTTGGTGCGATTGTCAAGGGTCCAATGAACTTCAAGAAAATTCCTGTTAGTCCGGTGCAGCCAAGAAACACTTGCGTGATAGACGCAAGAATAAGATTACCTTGAGCCTGTAAAGGATAGGTGTCAGATAAGTTGTATTATTTGCATATACTTCTTTTACTTCACAGCTGTCCAGATATGAAAAGAAAGTTAACTAAGAGGTGCACAGAAATACATTTCTCTTGATGACCATTTAATGTGACTATACTTACAAACAAACTCTGGTTTACTACTGATTGAACTATGAGTTGCAGAAGTTGTGAGGTGTATTATTGCATTATGTTAAACAATATTAACAGAACTGGTGGTCTCTTAAAATAAAGATGTAACTTATTATATACTATTATACCAACTTAGTCAGCGGTGGATAACGTGAGACAAAAGATTAACATTCGGTGACAATTTCATAAATGTACACAATAAACGAGAACATATTGGATAGATAATCCAACGTTAAAGGAATTATCAGATTGCATATCAATATCGGCAAGTAAAATGTTTATAAAAAATCCCTTGACAAATTCGTAAAGGCGGGGAAGGCTACACATGCACTTTATGTTCTAATTTGTTTTCACACAATTCTTTTGGCAAATAAAGTCAGAAGAGAATACGAATTACTTATAAATAGAATACAAATGTTGATGTAAAATACGTGATATACATGTTCAACGTTTGTCAGTAAATAGGGAACATATTAATTTGCCTGTAAACGAAAATAGATTTACATGTAAATGCAAAATTGGTGGAATTATGAACCGTAGTATTGTTTACTGCGGGGTTTTACACTGAACAGTCCTTACAGTATCATTTATTACCACATCTTTGCTGCAACTAGTTTCCTATCTTTCAATCCAATGCAAGTAAAGATCCGAGTCATTGAGAGACTTTCAACGTGATTTCGATCGCGGCGTCAATGACCCATTGAAATACTTCTACATTCCCACCATCATAAAATGTAGTTGTGTAGTCTGGGCGAAATGTCATTACTCTTTTTTCTTTACAAATAAGAAAACTTCTTCTTGACTTGGTCTTTGTGACGGTCACATTCATTGTGCATCAACTTATAAATTAAATAGCCAAGCAACATAGTATTTTTCAACGTTTTGATATATTTGTCATGCTTTAAACTCAGACTGTCATTCGAAAAAATCGTAAATAACTATGTTTGTCTTGTCATATTTGCCACTGACTTGGAGTACATGCGTCCAAAACAAAAATACGTTTGAATCAAACATGATTCAAAGCCTCCACAAAACAAAACAAAAGCAAATAGAATAATCTATGGCATAAATGCCGGTACTCACCTCCCTCATTTTGATCTGCCACTCATCATCACGATTTCCAGTTCCATTTAAACCCATTTCCTCGGCTGTAATTAGATAGACAATATTTCTTATTGCTAGAACAATGATAGATACCGCAGGTACATGTATATCTTATTGGAATCTTTGGTGACTTGATTAATGTCTCTGTATATTTCTGCAGAGATCATCGGAACGTTTTTGTCCTAAACTCCATTCGCCCTGCTAGTAGTTTCATCTTGGGAAGATTCGCTCTTGTCTGGTTTTGTTCTGCATGCTGAGGTAAACAGACTCCAAAGCTGTTCACCTACTTCCCTTGTGACATGACTCTGTATGTCTTCTGTGCAGAAAGCAAGGCCTGGAGCGATGTGGTGTGCCAGCGTCTATAGTGAAATGTTGGTTGATCATCACGGTCATTCATAAGCATCAGCTTTGCATCCATCTTGCCAGGACTCAATCTCTTTTCCACCTTTGTCTATGTGGTAATGTTCCCAGCCTTGAACGTGACTGTTGATTTAACCAAAGACAAGGACCTCTTAAAGGGATGGAATCCGATGACTAATCTGTGTCAATTGGGTAGTAAAGATTAACAAAATGCATCATGTTGTCGCTCAGTCTAAGGCTCAAATCCTGGCACTGGTATTCGGAGCTGTCCATGTGCATACAGGTTTGCATTGCGCCAATATTGTTTCATTCCTCCTTCTGCTGATATTCATAACTTATCGCAACAGAAGCATAAATAGCATCTAACCTTGAAAACTTTGCCGTTGTATCGTAAGTCGTTTGAATACAGCAGACTAGGATGTCCTTCTCACACAAGATAATTTCAAATTCTGTTTTCTTACTGAAGACGTTCCAACGCATAACTCTGAAAAACTTAATTATTGCTATATCATCTACCGTGTCAATGTGTAGCCCGTAGGTTTCCTCCCTCGCATCCTGGCTCTAAGTCGAGGTGAGTGACTTCCAGTAGTTAAGGATGGGTCATGTCAAGGCTCTGAATCCGGTGCTACTTCTTCCTGGAGGAATCTCCAAAATCCAGCGACATCCTGATGTGTTTTGGTGATTGTGTAGACCTTGTGGGTATGCATTATATACCATGGTTTGTTAGAGAACGTCAAACTTGTATAGTGCATCTTACTTCAGCTCTCTTGGTTTTTGTCAGGGTTGCCCTTCCCTTAGTTCCATTGATAGGCTATGTACTGGTAGCCTTACACACTCGGCTATCTTTTCGTACAAGACCATCTAGCGGCATTGGATGAAAGCAAGAGGTTAAAAGCACACTTCTTTCGGCACACCACACTTAACACATCATACGGGCTTAAATGACGCACGCTTCCAATGGTTAAAAGATCAGAAAAGTATACTTTTTCAAATGGAATGTATACATCACAAAAAAAAACTTCTAGAAAAAGAAACAAAGTACAAGACTCTTCGGGAAAAAATTAAAAACTTGGCCATTGGAAATGATGATGAAAAGCGTTCTTTGTTTCAGTATAGAACAAGAGCTGTCCCTCACAAGTGACGAATGCCCCCGAAAGAGGTGCCTCACAGTCTGTGTCCTTTCCATGTGCTCAATAAATGTGCTATGTAATTTTAAAATCCTTCCATGCATGACACAGTAACCATGCATACAGTATTCCATTACTTTAAACACTAAGTGTGACCTTGACCTTTGAGGTAGGGACTTGGGTCTTGCACGCGACACATCCGCTTGATGTGCTAGACATTTGTGCCAAGTTATTTTAAAATCCTTCAAAGCATGATAAAGTTATAGTCCGGACACAAATGTATGCATATATACAGGATTCCATTACCTATAAACTCTAAGTGTGACCTTGACCTTTGCGGTAGGGATGTGGGTCTTGCACGCGACACGTCGTCTTGATGTGCTAGACATTTGTGTCAAATTATTTTAAAATCCTTCAATGCATGACAAATTACAGTCCGGACCGATGGTTTATATAACCACCAAACCTAGGACCTGACCTTGGCTGGACGGGCTTTCTTTTTCCTTTTTATCCTTCTACATCATCCACCTTTAGACCACCTTCACCTCCTTACCTCTGCTTCACCTCCTTTTCTACATTTTCCATTATTTAAAACCTTCAATGCATGACAAAGTTACAGTCCGGATACGAATGTGTACATATATGCATATATAGAGGAATCCATTACCTTCAAACTCTAAGTATGACCTTGACCATAGAGCTAGGGACGTGGGTCTTGCACGCGACACGTCGTCTTGATGTGCTAGACATTTGTGCCAAGTTATTTTAAAATCCTTCAATGCATGACAAAGTTACAGTCCGGACACGAATGTGTGCATATTTGCATATATAGAGGAATCCATTACCTTCAAACTCTAAGTATGACCTTGACCTTTGAGCTAGGGACGTGGGTCTTGCACGCGACACGTCGTCTTGATGTGCTAGACATTTGTGCCATGTTATTTTAAAATCCTTCAATGCATGACAAAGTTACAGTCCGGATACGAATGTGTACATATATGCATATATAGAGGAATCCATTACCTTCAAACTCTAAGTGTGACCTTGACCTTAGAGCTAGGGATGTGGGTCTTGCACGCGACACGTCGTCTTGATGTGCTAGACATGTGTGTCAAGTTATTTTAAAATCCTTCAATGCATGACAGAGTTACAGTCCGGACACGAATTTGTAAGTGGGGACGCACAGACGGACGGACAGACGGTGCGATTTTAATATGCCACCCTTCGGGGGCATAACAATATATACAGGTATTTAACTTACAATGTTCTGGACATCTCCATTTGGGCAGTGACATCATGACTATCAATGGCGCAATAAATGCACCTGCTGACGACTGGATTATGCCAAGTCTGTAAAATTAACAATTGTGTAAACTTATTTATTAAAATTAGGTTTTCTTATTTGATCACAGGAGTTATCGTTGTTACCACATAAGCCTAGGTCAGTAATGCAGTTATGATATGCAGTCAACTTATGTCTTTGGTCCAGAAGCAACTCCTTGAATTTGAATATGTCAAAATTTATATCAAAGAAATGCAAGCAAATTTTACTTGAACTGAAAAGGGCGGAAAGTCATAGATTCTTTGAGACATTTCTCGGCATGTAAATATTTGGCATTATTAAAGGCTAATACTTTTCTTGTTTACTAAACCACTGACTATAAATGCATTGTCTACATTTAAACCATGTGACTTGATGTCGATAAATACTAGATTTTCATGAGACCCCGTGACGACCACAGCATGACGTTATCTGACGACAGTTGCCGATTGTGACACTGATTGCTTGTTATTCAGTTCTCACAAAATGAAGTGTTTTTATATTTTATTTTTCGAATTATGTGAATGGCTAATAGCCAGAGGCTAATGTTAAATGAAATCATTTCTTTGTGAATAGCACAAGATAATATACACAAACATGTCTTACATCTACACAATTCTAACATATGAACAATCTTTTCGATTTGAATCGTTTTGAATTTCAAACACAGTTTTCATACTGATGATTTTCGTATTTACTTTAATTGAAAATATTTATTAAATATCGAGTAAAACATTAATTGTGCGTGCTTCACTGCATAACCAGAAAAGTAGAACAAATGATATCATTTAAAAGATCGTCGTTCACTCTGCATAACTAAATAGATGTATTCATGCAGTCACGTGCATGCAAATTAAACGCATTTTACAGAGAACTTTTAGGCGTGTAATTTCTATAACATTTTTTGTTTATCTCTAGCTGAGAAAATTGGAAAGACTCTTTTAAATAAAGAATTTTTTAAACTATAAAACAACTGCTTCTCGGCTTTTCTGAGATCAAGCCCCATGCACGTTAAGACAAAACTCCTGCTTCACATCGTAATCCCTTGTAGGTACATCAGTTTTGATGCAAAGGTACGGATAACCGGTAAATCAAATTATGAACATGCAAGTTTTGTTATTAGTCTAAAAAGGTTTAGTACCGTAAACCAAAGAACGTCTGTAAAATTGTAGCAACTCCACTCATGAAGATACTTATGCTCAGTATTTTGGAAGTCACGTCGTACTGGCCTTTGGCACATAGAAGATCAGAGATAATAAAGGCCAAAGACAACGGCCCGCTAAGGCACAGGAGTGCTTGCTGTAAAAAGAGAAAGAAAGCAACATTATAAAAACTAAGGTATGGAACCGTCATCTACTGTACCAGTGAGACCGATACTAGTATAGTGTTCACTTGATATTGAAAGGGTTCAATGGCAAACGAGTTTGTGTCTTTGTGACATGATTTATAGATAGATTTAATTTGTGTTATCTCCATCCCGAAAACCTTTCTAAGAAGGTTCTTACGATACTTTGTTATCACATTTATGAGTAAAATTTAGGTCTTCCATTTTATGTGGTGATTTTAATTGTCGGTATGGTTATACATGTATTTTCAAACTCTACATCACAAAATGTTATAAAATAACACCATAAATAGCATTGTTTATATCCATTTTGGCCGCGTGTCTCTGTTTTTAAGTGGGCGATTCTCATCAAAATATAAAAGCTTAGACATTATTCGTGGGTTTTTTTACTATGTTTTAATATGATTTGTTTGGAAGTTTAAATAAACTCATAGAACACTATTTTCGGTATCGGCACCGGACTATACCTTTAACCTATTTCACTGTGATACTCTAAATCCTGGTCAATTCACTGCAAATAGGTAAGTAAGGTCTGTACATTGCAGTGGATTTATGACGTAAATTTAAGTCATAACTCTTGTGGTCTGATAATTTCATTACTGTCTATGTTTGAGTCCCTGATAATTGTAATGGCTACATACAATTTGAATAGTTCAAATTTAAAATATCGTATTAATTAAATAAAATATGATGGCATATGTATTCGTAAATTAAATTGTAGAATTCAAAAGCCTTTAAGATATTTACTCAACATTGCCAATACTTTCTCCACTCCGTAAAAGGAGAGAGACCAAGGTATGAAAACAACTAGCACGTACAAGTTATTGCCAGAACACCTTATAAAAGAAAATTTGAGACCTTGCAAAAATACTGACGTGGAACAGTGTTGAATCTAAATCTATTGAGCTGTAAAACGTGGGATCGAGTGCTCTACGAGTGGATTTAAACTTCAAATCACATCATAAATAGTAAATACTCCATGAAGGGCATAAATACTACCAAAACATTCATATATTTTATGAGAATCACCCACTATTCATTTTGACCCACTGACGAACTACAAAGGAGAACAACATTACCTGCATGCCAAAGGCAACACAAAGCGGAAATGACGGAACATCCTCTACTCCATATAGCAGTTTCTCTGTGTCTAAATTGCCACAGTTGTCTTTCTTGCTTTTAGAGTCCATACTTGTTTCGTTTTGCATAACGTTCATGTGGAGCTGACTTTCAAGTCCTTTAAACATGATTTAAGATAGATTAGTTCCTCTATAACTTTTTGTAAACTGACTCTGAAAAAAGCAAGATGGGTTGAGGAGAAACTGGATATCCCGAGAGATGATTGACCGGTCAAAATTATGTAATAACAAATTTGGCTTTTAAAATATATGTAAGTGTTTAAAATTGAAATAAAATATTGACCTGCTTTTCATGGCAATCTTGTCTAAACAACTTTAATACAGCAAGACACTCAACATAAGTTTAATTAACCTACTTGTGATATTTATGCAATGATTTTAATGACACAATCTTTGCATGCCTAAGATTAATTCACAGTCATAAAGGTACACAAATGTTTAGTAGAAAATGGTCATTTGTGCCTTTATATTCGTTCTAACGTGGCCTGATCCATCTGTAATTCACACATAGAAGAATATCAACCTTCGTAAATTCTGCATTCCAACTTGTCAGTTAAACGAAGAGGTAAATAAAGTGTTGTAAATTCTGAAAAAATAGCGTATTAACACACGGACCGGTAAGAGAGCAACATTATGACGTCAAAACTGACGTCACATTGTCCCGTATGACGTACCGTTAACGTTCACACAATGTAAATCTGCTTCTTTCTCTTGCTGGGACATTTTGATCATTTTAGTCGGAAGAAAGTCCTGTTTTACAGGAAGACTCCTAGAACGAATCAACAAACACTATGACCCCGATAACGTAGTGTTAAGTGTATAGGTAATCCAACATAGTATAAGCTCATTATGTAAGCAAATTCATAGACATATATTTGCACCTTAAGATATCGTATTGCAATTCAATAGAAACTGCATCAAATATGAATTTGAATATGGATGTACACATTTACTTAATATGCTTACCTAGCAAATAAAGCTCCTTACATGTATCATATGGACACTTTGAGGAAATTATTAAAATTAAGCCCCCCCCCAAAAAAAAAAAAAAAAAATATGTGAACTTTACAACGCAACGTAGTAATTGTTGAACATGATAGAAATAATTTTAAACATTAAAGGGACATACCTTATAACTGATGTCAAACTAAATAACCTCAAAGACATAAATAATAGAACATTCTGAAGTATTATAGCTGAGCTAATAAACAGGTTCCAGTATAAATTCCTGTCAAGTATATCTGAATATTTGAAATTATAAAATACCAAATAATAAAGCGTTGCAAACGCTTTTGAAATTCCAATATTATATGTTATTTGGTTTTTGAAGTGGTATATGGGGATATATTATCCGCCTAGACTTATATTACCCGAGCCGTTAGGCGAGGGTAATATTATGTCGTGGCGAGTAATATATCCCCATATATCACGTCAAAAAAACAAATAACAATTTTATTACCCTTCCCTGTCTTAAATATTGAAAGATTCCGTTTATGTTTTATTTATTTAACGGCTGAACGTAAGCAGACCTTCAAATCCTGTGATACCTCAATGTCACTTCGTGACCTCACAAATCAGCACGCACTTATACATTGACGTAGTGTACGCGGCGAACAAGCTCACGTTTAGCATGGGGAACAGTAACGGGATATGTCAAGTGTATATTACCGGCTTGCCCGTAAATATCAATATCTATTTACGGATCGTTGACCAATCAGAAGACCGCAAATTTCATGGAAGGGTAATAAAGACATATAGTGTAGCGGTCCCGTAAAACCAGCATTTTCAATAGATCTTTGCAAATTCCTACCTAGATTTTTACTTCTATTGTTGATTCTAGCCTTTAGTTTTATATTTATGTATAAGTTTGTCATTTTTGAAATTTTTATTTTTTTCAACGGCAACTGAGAGCGAGCAGATTTAAAGGGGCACTCCATAAAACAGATGTCAAATTAAATAACTTCAAAAACATCAATAATTAAATATTTGCAAGTATTATTACTAAACTTTAAAAGTTTAAGCTATACATTGCAGTCATTATCGGTAAATTCAGCGTTTTCGAATATGTTGCAGTACCGTAAAACATTCAATAATCTATGTAAAGTTATTGATGTACAATTAATGGGTGTATAGCGATTTATTATAGAAGGTCTCTATTTTGAATATTTGTGCTAAAATGAGGCATTTTTCGATATAAGTTGTTCTTTAAAATTGTATTTATTTAATATTGTACGTCCATTTATCATTATTTATGCGTGCTAGATGTAGGGAGTGCCTCTTTTACTGCCGACCTCAAACTTTTTTTTATGAGGAAATGACCAAAAAGTCCAATTTTTAAGTGTTTCAGAGCAAAAAAGGCAAAATAAAAAAATTGCGGACCGACAGACCCTAAAGTCCCAGGACCACTTTGAATTTACTGATATAGTAACAAACTTTTATTGATAGGGTAATGATAGAAACAAAAATAATATCAAACAGGGAATGCCACGTACCAAAAACGCAGGCTCTCCAAAACGAGCCCCACATGTTTTTGAAGTGCACACCACCAACACCAACACCAACACCAACACAACACCAACACACACACACACACACACACACACACACACACACACACACACACACACACACACACACACACACACACACACACACACACACACACACACACACACACACACACACACACACACACACACACACGCAATCATGTACAAACACACATACATACACTACCAACACACACTAGCATACAAAGCAAACACAAGAGGACAAAACGAACAATTAAAGGAAATTAATGATAGAACCATGTTTTATTCACTCTAAAACAATGTTGACATATGCCTTCTTTCGTATTCAAGTTGTTTCAAGAGTTGCTAGAAAGCCTTTCTTATTTTTTGCAATATCATTGAAATAAATACTGCTCTATGTTTCTAATGTGCATCTCATTTTAAAAAGCAAAAGGAAAGGTTTTTGGTATAAATAAAGGTCATTTCTGTCAGTAAGACATCTTTCTTGATAAAATGAGAGCTACTTATAAATGTGATCCTGGGACTGTAAATGACAAAGCAGTGTCTTCTGATTGTTCAAAACCTCGTTGTCTGGTCTGTCTAAGAGACTCCCTTCATGTATTCATGATTTGTTAAAATCCTTTCAAGGGTATCAGATACCGCGTGTTTTCCTCTGTTTTTATCATAGCTAAAGTTATACAATCTTGGCAGGTACTTAATGTTTATGCAAATGTTAAAGTGCCATGATACATGTTTTCAACAGGCCGTATGACATGTACCTTCTTGCTCCACAATTTGTAAACCCCCAAAAAGTAGCCACTGGTATCTGATACCTGAACGGTTAGATAACGCACTCCAGTGTAATGTAATTTAGCCCCTCCCCTTCGCTTAATAATTATTAATGTAAATGGAATGAACTTTGTGTATACAATTTACCCACATCAGTTTTGTTAAGAAAACAAGAGGCCCAAAAGGGCCAGTATCGCTCTACTGGTCTGACTGGACTATTCTGAGTAAGTTTTGTGAAAATCTTTGCAATGTTATCAAGGAAAAGCTAAAAGAGTCCACTTTGACCTTGATCCCCTGACCCCAAAACACAGTAGGGATCATCTACTCAGTAAGACCAACCCTCCTTTGACGTTTGAAGACTGTGGGTGATGTAGATCTCAAGATATTGAATGGAAAATATTTTCAAAGTTCGGGTCACTATGACTTTGACCCACTGACCCAAAAAACATAGGGATCATTTACTCAGTCAGACCAATCATCCAATGAGTTTGAAGACTGTGGGTCAAAAAGATCTCGAGATATTGAGCGGAAAATATTTTCAAAGTTAGGGTCACTGTGACCTTGACCTTTGACCCACTAACCAAAAGATCGATAGGGATCATTTACATGTTACAGGGAACATTCTGAGCAAGTTTGATGAAAGTTAAATGAAAACTGTGACCCGTAGACGGTTATCAAGGAAAATCTAACGGAGGTCACTGTGACCTTGACCTTTGGTCAACTGACCCAAAATAAATAGAGATTATCTACATGTTGCAGGAAACTTTTTGAGCAAGTTTGATGAAAGTTGAATGAAAACTGTGACCTGAAGAGCGTTATCACAGAAAATATAACGGAGGTCACTGTGACCTTGACCTTTGACCCATTGATCCCAAAATCAATAGGGATGATCGACATGTTACAGGAAATATTCTGAGCAAGTTTGATGAAAGCTGAATAAAAACTTTGACCTTTAGAGCGTTATCAAGGAAACGCTATAGGAGGTAACTGTGACCCTGACCTTGGATTCACAGATCAAAAAAACAATAGGGATCATCTACATGTTGCAAGAAACATTCTGAGCAAGTTTGATATTAGTTGAATGAAAACTGTGACCTGTAGAGCGTTTTCAGGGAAATTCTAACGGAGGTCATTGTGACCTTGACTTTTGGGCAACTGATCCCAAAAGCAATGGGGATGATTTACATGTTGCAGGAAACCTTTTGAGCAAGTTTGATGAAAGTTGAATGAAAACTGTGACTTGTAGAGCGTTTTCAAGGAAAATCTAATGAAGGTCACTGTGAGCTTAACTTTTGACCCACTGATCCAAAATAAATAGGGATCATCTACATGTTGCATGAAACCTTCTGAGCAAGTTTGATGAAAGTTGAATGAAAACTGTGACCTGTAGAGCCTTATCAAGGAAAATCTAACGATGGTCACTGTGACTTTGACCTTTGACCCACTAACCCTAAAATATATAGGGATCATCTACATGTTACAGGAAACCTTTTGAGCAAGTTTGATGAAAGTTGAATGAAAACTGTGACCTGTAGAGCGTTTTCAAGGAAAATCTAACGAAGGTCACTGTGAGCTTGACTTTTGACCCACTGATCCAAAATAAATAGGGATCATCTACATGTTGCAGGAAACTTTCTGAGCAAGTTTGATGAAAGTTGAATGAAAACTGTGACCTGTAGAGTGTTATCAAGGAAAATCTAACGATGGTCACTATGACCTTGTCCTTTGACCCACTGACATTAAAATAAATAGGAATCATTTACGTGTTGCAGAAAACCTTCTGAGCAAGTTTGATGAAAGTTGAATGAAAACTGTGACCTGTAGAGTGTTATCAAGGAAAATCTAACGATGGTCACTATGACCTTGACCTTTGACCCACTGACCTCAAAAACATTAGGGATCATCTACAAGATGCAGAAATCCTTATCAGCAAGTTTCATCAAAGTCAATTAAAAATTGCCACCTGTAGAGCGTTATCAAGGAAAAGTTTACAGACAGACGGACGATGGACAAACCACTTGGGCATAAGCTCTGCTGGACTTCGTCAAGTAGAGCTTAAAACGCCAAGATATGATACAATCCGCGGAAGATATACCCACTATACACATACATTACCAAGGGTAAGTCGGGCTCCAGTCAATCCCTTTAGTTGAAAATATTGCGAAAGACATACATATTGTAGATTAATATACACAACTCCATAAAAATTTACGAAATGACAACCAATCTTCTTCCCACCGCCTAAAGCTTTATTTCTAGAATTCTCCTAACGATGATTAACAGTTTTGCTCAGTTATGTATATGATTTCGGAATACGAATTTTAATTCTTGTTAAGATTTTTATGTGCAAATGCATGTAAATAAAAACCTTTTACCGTGACAAAAACTACAATAACTATGGTCTTTATTTTTTTGTCAAAATATGTCTAGTATGCCTAAGAATGCAGCGGTGGCGACATAAAGTCTCAAAATGCTCCCGAACCCCTAAAAACTGTGTGCCTACAAATTGTATTTGCCCAACTACGGCCCTGAATATGAAAAACAATATGAAATCTCAACCTCTGTGTTATCCCCTTTGTTATGGGATTCAAGCCCCAATGTGTAGAGGTCAAGGTGTCTGCCGCTCATCCCAGAGGTTGCGGGTTCGAGCCCCACTGGGGTCACGACCGTACCTCCTCATATGACACCAGTACTGGTTTTACCAGGAAACGGACTCGAAAGTGACTCGATAAGCTACAAGCTTTCTTCACAATCGAGCTAAAATAAATTAGTATAAACTAAACTAAGCCCCAATGTAGTTCTAAGATATAACTACTCAAAATACAAAATAATATTGCTGAAAAAGGCAATCTTTAGGTCTAAAAAGACTCAAATATCTATAAGGTGTCTTCCAATATGACCAAAACAAATGAGTTTACAATAAACAAAGACATTTAGACGTTGTAACCTTGCACTTACCTGTTTCAGAAAGACAACCAACAAACACAAAAACCCCGATAACGCAGTGTTAGTATATAGTTATCCAACCTAGTATAAGCCCATAATGTAAATAAATTCATACACACAGATATCATAGATCTCGTATTGCAATTCAATAGAAACTGCATCAAATGGATGTAAGTTTTTGCTACGTTTACGCAGAGATTGGTTTAAATAATAATGACACATTCTATTTTGTGAAAGGATGTAGGCGAAAGTACACATTTCAAGAAAATTATGCATTGTATCAATAACATATCCTTGTACGCAAATTTGAATTTTACCTGTTTTCACAAAAAGAAGATTAAATCATTTTAGTCAAATAGTTCTGACATGAACAAGCATTGTAAGCAGTGTTTATACCTCCATGGCTGTTCAAAACGGTTCAAGCCTTGCTTAACTGCTAAAATGACTATGTGAGAAATTTAACAGGTTACAAAACAATTTATTTTTCGTAGGTAAATTCATAGTCTGCACTTCTTTTAAAAGATGATCAAGCTTATTCGCTTGTTTATTGAGAGGTCCCACAAGTAAAATTTTGATTCATGGCAAATATGGTAACAATCCTTTATGTTATACACCGTGAACATCATACTTACTTGATTCACCGAGGTTCTTTGTCAAAAGAATAACTATTGCCAAACGTTTTAGATTAGGTTAAATCGCGACTTGAGGCAAGCTTTTGGTTAATTTTATAAAAATTATTTTAGTTTGATTACAAAGATAGTGTCCGTAGTTTAATGAGTGGCTTTTGAACGGTCAGTCACGATTTTGTCACCTTCGTGGAGAGATGTAGTACGTTTACTGTCACTGCTACCCATTTCAGCTTGGTGGACTAAAGCATGAGTAGGGATTCGAACCCTGGACCTATCATACCGGATTTGAACCTCAGAGCTATCAGCTATCAGTTTCGGCGTTAGAGTCTTTATCGGATGTAAATATTTAATCAAGGTAAAAATTCAATTCAGTAATTTAAAGTCGACCCAAAGTTGGGAGAGTTTGAAATTCGTTTATGCACGAATACAGTAGTGTATGGTTCTCCACTTGTACATACACGTGTATGCATATTTTTGTTATCGACTTGGGGCCCCCGAGAATGCATCAATAGAAAGCAACCTCCTGTCACTAGAATCATCAGTGTAAATTCATTTTTTTCCAATATTTTTATGTTTAAATAAAATAACATTCAGTATCCGATTTTTTCACCTGCATGTAAAAAAACACCAAAAGCGTTCCTACTAGACGTATGCGTCTTCTTGTATTAGAGAAAAGCCGAAAACTTTGAAAATATTTTTTTTAATTCGTATGGCCATATTTTGGTTTTATACTAAAGTGACAAATATCCGACAACTGCTGAATAATGTAAATATTAGGCAAAAGCTGATCATGGTCGGTGGAACTAGTCGATATGGCATGCGGACTGCATTACTAGTATACATGTTTAAACAGTGATCCTTACAGTGTGAAAATCTATCATACGCGAAAAAAATTACAAAGTAATTTCGATTCAAAATGTAGGATTATGACGGCCAGTTCAATAGCGTCGGAAAGATACGTCGACATAATTCTGCGCAAATTCGACGTGGAAACTGATTTGCAGTGCCTCTGTTCTAAATGCTGTGGTACTGTTTAATTTATAAGGATCTCAAGTCATAAATTGGAAAAAGATGCAGAATTTCCGCATATAAATTTTAATGAGATTTGAGAACAGGCGAAAATCGGCCCATAACAGCCCGAGCCCTTCGGGTGAGTGATTCAAAGACCAAGTGATCACTTTGATGTGATGTGCATCAATCAAAGGCGGCTTCGTGTGAAATTAATGGCATGATGATTGCATTGCCATTTCTTATTGGCTAGTTCAAAGTGGCGACACATGTACATTTTTTTACACTGTTGAGAAAGTATGATCAGTTGATGCTGAAATTGAATTAAGTTTCCCCCGAAGTGGTCCGGTATCCAGAATGCAGGTGTATGCGATCTGCAAGGGTGAAATATATCGATAAAAGGCCGATATCGGTCGGTTGTGCCCATTTAGGTTTTGAAGGGGACCGGAATGTGGGGTTATACTGTATAGACTATTCTCCCTGACTGTATCTGGGGTTCTGACAAGTTATCGTGTCGAATTTGGGAATTGTTGAGCTAGTTTATAGGACTCATACCGACGAGTCTGCCATTCTACCTCTACCATAAGAATTGAGTTCTTTTCTGTGAACTTTTCATTTAGAAATGGTAGAATAAATCAGACGAACTTACGACTCTCTTTAGAAGTCCTACGAGTCTGTACTGAACAGAACGACGGTATGCTACTCCTAACAAAAAGACTGCCTGTCAAAACTAATTGTCAAATGTACCTATGCTATATGATCGTTTTTAATATTTTTTGTTGAAATAATGAGAAATATGGCTATTTCGGGATTAACGTTTTTTTTTTATTATCATAAATGAAATTTATAGAATCTGAAATGTGTTTACATGAATCATTTCATTTACTTATTACTGGTGACGAAAAATGTCCACATTTTTTATAAGATTACAACAATTCAATCGGAAAACATAATACTTTGTATTCCTACAAGAATAGAAAAATGGTATGAAGCAGGTACCTCTTTCTTTTTCCTTTTTTTTTCTTTTTTTTTCCGTGTTGGGCAGGAGAGCCGCTGTTTTTCTTTTCCCGTTGGCCGGTTTGGGGTTTCCCCCCCCCGGGTTTTCCATGCCCCCTTCGCCATCCCCCCTTTGACAACCACGCGCGCAGGCGGCGCCCGGGCGGGGGGGGTTTTCTTTTTCTTTTTTTTTTCTTTGTCTTTCGTGTAAGCCGCTTTCTGCTTTGGTGGCCTTTTTTTTTCCTTTCTTTTTTTTTTTTCCTTCCCATGTTTTTTTCTCATTTTTTTTTTTTTTTTTTTTTTTTTTTTTTTTTTTTTTTTTTTTTTAAATTAAAAAAATTAAAATTATTAGTATATTTTTAAATTTTTTTTTTTTTTTTTTGTGTGTTTTTTTTTTTTTTTTTTTTTTTTATTTAAAAAAAAAAAAAAAAAATCAACAATTATTTTTTTAATTAATTTTTTCTTTTTTTTATTAAAAAAAAAAAGAGAAGAGGCAGGAAAGGGGGGGGGGGGGGGGGGGGAGGCTTTGTATTAAATAAAAAAATTTAAACTCTTTTTTTTTTTTTTTTTTTTTATAAAAAAAAAAAAAACAAAAAAAAAAAAATTAATTTAAATAAAACCTGTTCGTATAATATGATTTCAGTTACCAAAATAAAACTATAACATCGGCAGTTGAGAATATTCATGGCCATGCTCTGGTTCAATTAACATAGATTCTTTAATTTGTCCATGTACAAAATTTCCATGTTCTTGTTCACAACTTAATCGCTCTCGAGACTAACTACTATAGGAATCGCTCTTGTCAGACTTTTCATATCCTGATAAATTGCAAAACGTATAGTAATATCACGGACCTATCAAGGTCCGTGGTAATATATTTAGGAAATAGATTTCACTTTTGAGTAATATACCTGGTAAGTATATCACTGCGGGGTGTGTAAATGCGTAGTAATCTAATTACGAAGGCCTGAGTGATTAATTTGAAGCATCTACCAACACACAGTGATATAATAACCCGGTATATCACTTAAAAATAAAATCTATTTACACTCTAAACCGTTAATCTAAACAAAAAACATGTTCGATGGGGTACTATTTGCTGCATTTTCATGAAGTCGCTGTCTTGAAAGTTGTAGTTTTCCGTGCATTCCATGCATTTCGTGGAAATTTTGGCTGTTCTTTTTTACTTCTCAAAAAAAGCGCTATACGTCTTATTTTTGTTGTGTCTGATATTGCTGGCGATACCGGAAGTGTAGAAAATTTTACTGCAATTTTTTTTACATCACGTGAATTCATCAACAACAATACCAATCCAAGCGTATTAGCACAGGCACACTCGTAGATTTCGTGTGAAAATTACAAGGGAGGTAATTTCAGCAGTCAAAAATAGTTCTGGACCCCTAGCGTGATATACTTAATAGTTTTATCACGCTCAAATCCTTCTTTGTGTATATAGGAGAAATTTCCAATCGTGTTAGAATATGAGTTATATACTAACACAAGTGGCATAAACATAATAAGGTTGTTTATTATTTTACGATAAAATACAGTACTTTTATCAAAGGCCAGGCAAGGTGCCAAAAAGGAAGTATTTGCAAGACGTATGTAAACAACCTGTCCAATTGCATTTTGTGTTTTCAAGTTACAATGATGTACTGCTACAAGTTGAATATAGACGTGCAAGAAAAAATTGTAATAATAAATATGTGCCATCATTTCATCGTTTATTCTAAAATGATTCATGGTTTTGTCTCTATGTACAAAGAATTGAAAAATTATGCTATATTAAATCATAAACAATACAGGAACCGATATGCTGTAAACATTACGTCATATTGCACCGCATGACGTTAAATGAGTGTTCGCATAGAAAACGCTTTGCATTTATTAACCTTTTTGAAATATCTGGTCATGTTAGAATCAAAATATCATCCTTCTCAGCTTTGTAATAGTCTTATAAACAATTATCTGTCGTACTGATGCGCTGTTAAAAATGGTTAATTACTGTGTATTAGTGCTCCAATTCATTGTTTTTTAAACGATGAACACCGCTAGAACGGATGTTATTTCATAAATAAAATAGTTATTCGTTCAAATGCAAAAAAAAATCACTTGTGCTATGTACTCATTTTTTAAAAATTACTAAGCATTTGAACTCCTGTGTTTTATTCAACAACAAATACAGGGACACATTATTACTTCATAAATAAAATTTACTTTGAAGTATTCACACTTCCTTCGGCAAAGTCATTAAATTCTATTTGTTAACAATTGAATTATATACCAACAGTTATTAGTTACTGTCTGTCATTGCCGTGACAAAAAAAACACGCAGCTAAAAAATGACAGAGAAATTGCAGCTTTTCACTTACTTGAAAATACCACAGTACGGGGTGTAACCATACCGGTATGTATCGCATCTCAAGGAAATTGCAATATACCGGTCTTATCGCGACCCCTACTCATTGCACATGTTACAGATGGACTGCCTATTTTACTTGCCATAAGGATACTTCTTCCTTAATTTGGCATTAAAGTGATCAAACCCATGACTCCTGTATTGATGCAAACACGCAATTACTGCCCCATAGCAGCTCTACCATTTAGCTAAAACTAGAATTAAGGCAAGTATTACTTTTAACTTTGGATTTTATCTCAAGGCATTTAAACGAAGGCAGTGGTAAGGTAGCCGGATACAGCTTCATAGACTTTGTATAACTGTGAAAAATAATCGATCAAGTGGAACACGCCAGTAGTTACCGTGAAATAGGTCCCGAACAAATGAGGGAGAAAAGAATGGATAAACACACCATAGTCAAAGCGGCAACTATAACAATGCCCCACACCCCCACCTCAAGGTAGCATAATAAAATAGAACTATCACTGAAGGTAATGAATACCCCCAAAAAAACCCATCTCTGAACGCCATACTGACACAGTATTCTTAATTATATCACATTTGATGCTTATAATTGGACTATGCACAATGACTGTAGGCATGCTATTTATTTCTTCTGTGTATCATTATTTTGACCAGAGGGTTAAGAAAATCAGAGTGCACAATATTTAATTATCTTAAACACCTGTCACCTTGACGTAGTGACCCAAAACATTGACCAAGTCCAACAAGGCATGATATTTATTACTTTGTGAAATATCATTAATTTGTGATAAGGGGTTTTGGAGATAGAGTGCAAAATATTTTACTATCAAAAGCCCGTTAATGTGACCTTTGACCTAGTTACCAGAAATATGGACCATGCACATCAAGGCATGGAACGTATCATTTCTGAGAATAATAATTTAATTCTAACCAAGAGTTTTTCAGGGATTGAGTTCCGTAAGTCTACGGATAGACGGACAGACAGTCAAGCTGAATCCAGTATACCCCCTTACACTTTGTGCAACTGGGGTATAGAAACATTTCCGCAGGTCGAGACATTGGTAAATTGTTTTGAAGGTGACTGAATAAAAATTAGCCACTACAATAAACAGTCCTGTTCTTTCAGTTTTTCCTATTTTTTATTTTTGTTTTTCATACACAAGAATATTATGACTGAAAGCTGCAATGAAGATTCATTCTTCAAGAGAACTGAGTTCCATTTAAGTGATAACATTGTTATTAATGTCATTGTCGTACTCTAGTTCTGTAGTAACCAAAACTGTATGTACTGCAGTACTAAAAAGTATTCTATTAAATTGCTAAAGCACTGCATTTCTGCATTGTCCAAATCAATTCAAAATCTCTCGATGCATTAAAAAGTTACAACCTGAAAAAATTGAAAAAAAGTTCTCATGCGTCCATTTGTTATCAAAGTGCGACCTTGATATTTGAGCTTGCATTCACCATGCTGTGATTACAATTATATATATAAATTACTAAGGTTATTTCGCATGCTATATTCTTCATCACCAGCTACTGTTCTAGAGTTTCAATGACTTCTCTTATAAGAACAAAAATTCACAGCTAGCGTAGCATTATCACTTCAGCTGCAACTTGGGATTGTATCCAATATGGATGTTGTCTGGCCAAATGATGTTTCTTGTGAGCTATCAATTTGCTGATTTTACTGTTGTTCTTTCCTTATCTTTATCTTCAAAAAGTCAATGTACATGAATTCCAAATATGAGTAAACTCAGCGAAGTTCTTCTTTAATGTTAACTGCATGTTGTCAATACATCAAGTGTTCCATTGTCTCACCTCGATTATCAATTCTTTTCATTTGATGCTTTTGTTTTACTGTTTTGTTTATTCCGTTGAAACTGAAAAATCTACTTTTATGCATATGATGTCAAGTCTCATCACCAAGGTAATATGATGAATAAAAAAAGAACTTCATCTTCTAAACTGATACAGCCATCTGGATCACCACAGAATCCTTCAGTTAACAATTGCAATGATAGACATCCTTCAGTTAACAATTGCAATGATAGACTGTTTTCTGTTGTTTTCATATCTTGGTCTATTGAACTTCCCTCAGCACTGCATGTACATGACGCTTTTTTCTACAATAAATTAAGAAGAAAAATTATCAATTGCATTTTGTTTTAAGTCTTACAACTAATAACTGATACACATACTGAAAATTTACTGACTGAATAGTTAACAGTGCAGGTTATGATCAGACTACATGATTTTGATCTGCACAAGAGGCAAAAGTGTAAGCAAATTGCTAAAAACTAAACTAGATGCCCACGTGCAACAAGTCATCCCTGCCAGCTGTCAAAAGGACTAACTCCTTACCAAATAGAGATAGGTCAAAATTCACCAAAATATTGGATGTAACATGCATGTTGTACCACATAAAGGTAGTCTTGATTTTTCTCTCGGCAAGTAATAAAAATGTTACAATATAAGCTATTTATAGTAAAACAAAGGGAAGAAATTCTAAAAACAAAGGAAGCTCATGGTGGTGAACATTTGTGCAAGGTAACATCAAAATCCCTCCATACATGAAGAGGAAATGCTGTGGACAAAGATATTTTTGAATTTGACCTTTAACCTCTAAGTGTGACCTTGACCTTAGACCTAGGGACCTGGTTCTTGCACATGACACTAAGTCTCATGGTGGTGAACATTTGTGCCAAGTAACATCAAAATCCTTTCATGCATAAAGAAGAAATGCTCCGAACAGTCATTCTTGAGTTTGACCTTTAACCTCTAAGTGTGACCTTGACCTTAGACCTAGGGACCTGGTTCTTGCACATGACAATCCGTCTCTTGATGGTGAACATTTGTGAAAATTAACATCAAAATCCTTTCATGCATGAAGAAGAAATGCCCCGGACAGTCATTCTTGAGTTTGACCTTTAACCACTAAGTGTGCCCTTGACTTTAGACTTAGGGACCTGGTTCTTGCGCATGGCAGTACGTCTCATGATGTGGAACATTTGTGCCAAGTAATTTAATAATCCTTTGATCCATGGATAAGTTACAGCCGAGTCAAACTAAATTCAGACAGACGCAAGCTCGCTCACAAGGACACACGCATGCACATGTATACACCGAACCATTATTTGGACACCTATATTGAGCTTTCGTAAGCTGCTTGGCAAAAATGGTTATGATGTTTAACACATATGTTGACCCAGGAATCAAAATGTACAGGATTTACAGTAGATTGTCTATGTAGTGTATTAGGATTTGTTTAATGCAACGTAATTTATCAAACTTGTAATGTTTGCTAAATATAAAATATTTTTAAGCTAAAATAAATTAGTATGAACTAATGACTTTTCGAGCTGAAGGCTGATTCTGGCTGCCTGGCCATCATTTTGAAGTAAAATCTTTTTATTTTGTGTGATTTATTGTTAAATGTCTTAATATTATTAAACACCCTAAATGACAGATGTAATATCACAGATCTATAAACCTTGAGCAGCATTTTATAGATTCAAATCAAAATACTCTGTGTTTAAACTTTGTGTACTTAGTGAAATCCTAGACATTTCTAATTCTTTGAGACTCTTAAACATATCTGGACTTAAATTGCCTGAATGATTGAACTGTTATTTAAATAAAAAAAAGATTGTCATATTTTACATAGTGTCTAACTTGGAACTCATTAAAAAAGACTTTACTACTTGATATCTGATATTTACTCAAAACTTCCCATAGAACAACACTTCTTCAGTTTAGTTTTTAAACTTCCAAAAATGATTTTCAATCAGAAACTTCCAATTTGAAAAATAATTCTACAATTCCAACTATGGTTCAATCAACTGATTATGAAATACAGCTGTTAAATGCATTTCAATAAAACTGAACAAATGGTGCGAATATAAAATAAAGCGTCCCGCTGACCAATAGTTCTTCAGTATAGCCTGAATTTTGACCTTGAATATTGAATAACTATAAGTATAAACTAAACTAATTACAGTAAGATCTCAGTAAAACCATGGTTCAGTGCTCAAAATTGAGACTATAGTGTACTTTATGGCCCCTCTGACATATCTATGTTATGTAATCTTACATAACATACTGATAAGGGAGAAATTGAAGCAAAGGTTTAAGTACTGCCTAAGGCAATAAAACAACTTGAATAGGCTGTGGATTAATGAGGGACCAGCTTCATTTCTTAAAACAAGAGAATAAGATTAATTGTTACAATGAATAATGTACAGACCACTTTTTTCTACTAGTTTTTTAATGAAAATGACAGCTATCAGAACTGCAGCATTTTGTTGAAAATCCCAAGTTCTTTAATAATACCAGACATTAATTTCTGCCTTTCTGATTCAAATGCAGAAAATGATAAAAATATTTCACTTTTAAAATTGTGATCTTTTTCAACAGTGAACACTATTGGCAAATAAGTATTGTTTAATAATCAACATACCATCAAGTCCAAAATGTACAGGGTGACTGCATGTATATTGAATTTAGAGGGTTAAAAGCTGTGGACAACACACAAAGTTAAGGAAACCTAAAGCAATATGCAATAAGACCATCACTTAAATAAAGACTGTTTCAGAAAATATCAAGTATATTATTGGTCATGTTGGTACATTAACCTAATACCACTGGCACTGGACACTAAATCAATAGAAAAGTAAAGGACATACACTGGTAACTTTGTTTATAACAAACTCATTGGTACCATATCATTATCCGGAGTTTGTTATATCCATATAACATTTTCATAAGAAAAGTAAAATAAAGAAAGAATCTCGGGCAGAGAAAATATATTCCTTATATCCTGATTTCGCTATATCCACAGTCTTACATACAAATTTTACTATAAATCAAATATCATTTCTTAATAAAATATCATAAAAACCAGAATACACAAAATTTAATAAACAGTTTTAAGAAAAACATGTAGCACTGATTTCTGTGAATGCTCTTTAAGAATGGTGTTGATTACCGGTAATGTTATTTTACATTGAAAGGAAGAGTCACCCCAAAAAGTTCCTGTCTGGCCGGTCAGGGAGAGAGGGATAACATGTACATGACGCCATGCAATCCTTCTACAATTGGCTTCCTTCCATCATTTCGAAAACAAATTTCAGTATAGCATCGCCCATACTTAAAGGACCAACCATTTCTGACTTTTGTAACACTTTCTTAAAGCACATTTACCTGCCGAACTCTATACTTTAACACCAGACACTGGTCAGTCAGGACTATATAGATGCATATGTTAACCATTATTTAACTAGCTGTCGGTTCAGCAACCGGCCAATCAGATCTAACCACTGCTGGGATTCAAAACTTTGACCCTCACCCCTACTCCCAAGGCAGATGCCACTATACCAAAAGTGACAGTATGTATGCATTGGCAAAGTGGGCGGGGAGGGGCGGGTTAGAGAACCAGACCTTTTCATTCTAACATGTGGGAGCAATTGAAATTGCAAGTGAAAATCTATCAGACACTTTTCACCCATGTACAGCTATTTCATTGTTTATCCAAGGTTGGAATAGAAAAACTTGCTACAGTAAAGTTATCTGCTTTCATATTAAAAAAATTATATGATGAAAATTTGATTTAAATTGCTTCTTAGAAGGACGCTTGTTGGTAAACAGAGAAGTAACTTTTACATGTTTCATTAACCCTTAAGTCCCTGTCTCAAAAATACATGGTTATTTCATTGTCGATATATACCAACAAAAATGCTTTAAATTTGCATTTGTGCATATAAATGTTAAATACTGCAATGTACAGCTGTTTCTCTTCCTCAGTAACCAACACGCCAGTTTGAGCCCCCAGAAAGAAATACCTGGCAGTGACGATCAATTTTTTATAGGCTTTTTTGTCATGTAAGTACTTATGTCGCTTAAAGGGGCACTCCCTACAAAGTACATCTAGCAGATTAAATTCTCGAAACAAAGATTATGTGTTCAATGAACGCAAAATGATAAATAAATACAATTTCAAAAAAGAACCTATGGCAAAAAATGCCTCATTTTGCCACAATTAATCAGGTAAGGTGACTCATCAGCTGTCATCGCTGGTCTCTATGCATCTATAACTTTTAATAATTATAATAACCAAGAAGTTGACGATCTTTGTTTACCTTGAAACTAGATTGTTTTTATAATAGCTCTATGTTTTCAAAAGTATGACATCACGGCAAAGCCGAGAATAGGTAAAACTGCAAAAATTATCAGTACCCGGATGTGCGAGCTGAGAATTATTTTTATGAAAATTAAGGGAAATCGTACATGCACAACTTAAGGACTACGCACCACGTTAGAACAACAAACCACAGTACCAGTAGTACCATGAGTACTGTACAGGGATACAATTGTTTATGAACTGTTAACTTAAAGTCTATTAAAACCTGACATTTTACCATATACCTGGTATCTGACGGTCTGATCATAAGATATAGATATGTAGGTTATATCCCTTACCCGAAAAGACAACAAGAAAATTTGTAAATTTATCATGTTTATATCATTATGCCTCAATGTTTTATCAATGTTTCACGCCCATAATAACACAAACTGAGTTAGCATTCTACTGATTCTGTAACAGCAGCATGTGACTACTGGAATTATACTGTCAGATACTGTAGCGTGGTGTCTATTTTCGTGTTTTCCTTGTGATGAACCCTAATGTCCGTAACAGTTTGTCAAATACCAAATTATAATTTTCAGCTGTGCATTGTGTAACAGCATTTTCCTGAAGTTGAATTTTTCATACCAGTACTGGTTGAAGTCCTACATCCGGACGCTGTTTAAACATATTTTACGATAACTCTGGTAATTTTTGTATCTAGCAAACTTTTAACAGAAGTAAGTTGGTCTTCTCCCAAAAGAAAACTTCTAGGAAAAGATCATTTATATATTTTTGCGCCAGGTAGTGAGGTCACCAAATTGCTTAATTATATTGCCCAACTGTACCATGTATCCGGACAGCATTTTTAAAAAGATTTTATTTTTTTGTGATGTTAGCTTTTGAATTGTGTAAAATGTTTCAATCATTTGACCCATAAATGAAATTTCATGAAAAAAGTTAAACTTGTGATTTTTATTTGCCGGGCCTCACAGAAATATTGAGCATGCACAGTATGTCATTTTCAATTTCCTCTCGACAATGTTAACATGCTTTCAGTGACTAACAAAATAGTGAGATTTCTTGATCAAATTATTACTACTTACATTATACTGTCATTTTTGCACTTTGACGATTGAAATCAAGTGTCTGTTTGATCAACAATATATATGACTGTAAATATTAATTAGGAAATAATCTATGACTTTGAGTGCTTTATCGGAATTGAAGCTTTCCACCGCGAGGCGATGTGCCTGTCGGAATAATTCACTAGGACAAAGCCATAAATCATTTTGATTCTTATTATCTTATAAGCCGAAATGTTTTAAAATGATCGTAACTACTACGGACCTTTTTTCAGTTCGGCAGTAATGTGTAAAATTGCATACATAGTGGCTGTTGGAATTCACTCATCTATACAGGCAACCATTCAAGATAACACACTATATTATACAAACTTATTTTAGTTTTAATCATCTAATACATGAAATATAAAAAATAACTGACTGTGACATTATGCAGAAGAGATGTAAGATTCAGAACCGAACAAAGGAGACAATCAATTAAATGCATACTGTAATTTAAACTTTTGAACGTTTTAATGTGGAGTAATGACGTCAGTGTGATGACATAAAAATTTTCATTCTTTGTTTTGTCTCCCGGATCAAAACAATGCACGACTGACTGTGAATGCTGAATTTCTTGACTTTTTGAAAGGAAAGCAATGGGACGGTACTCTAAGGGCTACTTGACGTAATCAAAAATGATATTTAGGCTCTTAAACAAAACTTTTTCATGTGACTGATGTACTCATACAATATTATTCCTCTTTCTATATATTTGATTTAATTTAGTGCACAGGAGTAAAGTAGAAAAGTCGGAAGGAGCTACTTTCATGTCCGAAACTCTGCCTACATAAAGCACTCGAATTGACTTATAGAAATAAACCATACAGTAGGTATATTAGAACAATAAATCACGCATTTTCGCAAGTGTCCGGTTTGATTGTCGTCCTTGTCTGGTGGTCTCCAACCAGTATAGTAGAAATTATTATTTTCAATGCTTTCCAAATATTTTGTAAACATAACATGAGCTTAATATCAGTAATAAATGCAAGACACCTACATTTCTGGCTGTAGTGACCATTTTTTGTGTACTCTATGTCTAGAGTGGTGGAACCTTTGCTGGCGGTATCCTTATGCTGGTGAAAAAAAAATGCTATTTACAGAAAAACAGATGAAGAAATAATTTTCAAGGTATATTCAGCATTGATAGTCGATGAAATGCTTTTACAGCAAACGTAGTGATAGCCGCATGCAGCTCTGTGACCCCACAGCAGCAGATACATTTGTTCTGGATCCATTTCGCTAGAAAAATTCTTTAATAATAAACTTCAAAATCAACCAGTTAAAGTTAGCATTTTTGATAAAACTTGTTCTTTTTTGTATAAAAATATATTTTCTATGGAAACTGTCATTTCTTTTTAGTTAATATTTAGGCTCTAAAAACTGTTTCCCACCTGTTGATTGTCAAATATCACATACCACCAACATTGGTTCCCTTCATGGTTAAAGTTTTGACGTGTGGCATGTCAATAGCTCCCAGAATGACATAGTCACCTGATGACGCACATCAACATCTTGTTTCAATTTAGCAGGGATAACATTGTGTTTTCGCTAAGGCAAATCAAAATGGTTAGGATTTCCTGCTTTCTCAACAGCCGATATACAGTTAAACTTCATTCGCTGGAACTCGAAGGGTCTGGCGATTTCGGTTTGAGGGATCGGTAGTTCGAGCAATCGAGGTTTGTCAGCATGGTCAGTCACGGGGGTCGTCATACATCTTTTATCGAGACCACATCGGGAGTTATTGCACATACAATGGTACACACATGTAAATGTGCATGTATATTATAAACTTGTAGCTTACCCTTGATTAAAGACAAATTAAAAAGTGTTGTAATGTAAAAGTATGAAACGTTTGTTATTCATTAAATAATTTATTCAATTTTCTGAAAAAAAAACAAACTTAAAATTAAAGCCAATCTGCTACTTATATATATATTGCTATATAAACATCGTGAGCGACTTTCAGTCTGTTTGTACATCATAACCTTTAATTGCAAATTTAAGTGTGAATAACACACGCCAGCGCTTGTGTCTGACAGCTGATTATCAATGCATTGTTTGCTCGATAATTGAGATTATCACCTTTTATTGTTCGAGCCAAAGGATGTACTTTACAATGAAATAGATCTGAAGGGACCGGTACAGGTTCAAGAGGTCGTTGTTCGAGGTTTTGGTGGTGGAACAATATGATTTATATTGAGCTTTAGCCTGGGACCGCGGTCGGGTCCATTCGGTAGTGTTCGAGCGACGAAGTTTAACTGTACATTCAAAATACCTCGAGCATATGTTCCCCCACTCTAAGCACCCCTTGTATGGTCCTGCTAAACCGATACTTACTCAAAAATTATCTCCACAAACGCACAGGTAGTCGAACCATAGCCACACCTTATTACCTATATGGTGGGTGGGTGGGGTATGGTTCGACCTCCTGTGCACAAACGGAGTCTATATGGATAAGATTTGCAAAATAGTCACCGTTCGTATTCTGTCCCATCTATTTCTAAATTAAACAAAAAAACATGCAAATTTCACCAGCTTTTCCTTGCTTACCAGTAAATACTTTTGTTAAGATATTTGTCTAACACAACCTTCTTGTCGTTGTTGTTCATGTCGAGATCCGGCAAAATACCGCAACGAATTAATCACTGACTTTGTTGTTATAATCTACAACCCATCTTGCGAAATAATGTACTGGACTGCAGTTAACAAAAACTTGAACGGGACATAGTGTCACATATATCAAAATTAAAATATCCGGGGCCGGGATACTGATAAATTAATCATAAAATGTGTTCGGTAGTTTAAACATTGCCTCTAAATTGTTTCTCTGCAATAATTGATCAGGAACGGTCTACGCAACGTATGAATTCCTGCTCTACTGTAGATTATCATTTTATTATTTATATTTATTATTATTATAAAGCAGGTCAGCAATAACATCGGCACTTAAAGTACATTTCAATGTTATTCTGACAAAGATATGGTTCATTGATTAGTGAAACGACAACAGCCGTGAAAAAAAACGGGCTGGGAATCTTCTGATTGGCTGCTGGTTTGGACACGCCTCTTTACCGGGGTACTGCTTCCATATTTGGAGTGACCCGTTTTTTTAATCTTTTTTTACCGGCTGTTCTTTCCATATTTGGAAATGAGCCGTGAAACCGCGGTAAACGCGTGAAATTGCCCGCGTTTACCGGGCGTTTACCACGCGGTAACAACCATGAGGTAAACGGAACAAAAACGTGAGCGCCACTGTAGCGGAACAGTCGCGTTTCTTTTCGTCAACAATTTCCATATTTTTTTCTTTTCTCCGTTGCTTGTTCCTTTTGTTAACATATCAACATTTTAAAATTCTAACTTTAACTCAAACGTTTATCCTTTAGAATATACAATTATTCACCTTACCATGAACGGAATTTCCGATTAATGTAACAATTTTCCGTATTTCGGCATGAAAAGAATGACGTCAAGGTTTGAAAACATTGAAACGTCGCGTTTATATGCATTTTCTGGGGAGATTCGAAGTTTTTTAACAAAAAATCCAACGTGAACACATGCCTTTTTTATTTGATCATTTGAAAGAGCAAAACCTGATGATTATAATATCAATAAATAAACATCTTTGACCGCGCGGATAACGCGCTATACGGCAAATTCTGTAAATTTTGACGTAAAAAATTCGCTACGTTTTTGGCTTTGGACTATTAATTTTTGCAAAAATAATGGTTTTGTAATGGCGCTTTTTACATGAATGTTAAAGCTAAATAGGAAAAAAGAATTATATTCTTTCGAAAATATAGACATGGAACTATACCTGGACCATTGCATACTTTTCAATCATTGGCTACTTTTTGAATTCTGGTCCTAAGGTCTGCAGCTACCTTAAGTAATAATACTTGAAAATATTCTTTTATTTATGCTTTTGAAGCTATTAAATTGACACCAGTTTAGGGACTGCCTCTTTAATAAATGACTGAAAACACTTAACCCTAAATCCGGAAATATTTCACAAAAGTTCATCGTGTTTAAAATAATTTCATCGCTGCATTGAATATCTCATCAAACCCATCATTGTCATGCATGAAGAGTGTTTAAAGTCATTGCGCCACCAACGTTTGGGGAATAATTATTAGACGAAAAGTGTGCGTATGTCAGCATTTACAGTAAGAAAAGATTATAATTTCCAATTAAAAGGCTCCGCCAGTGATTTTAAAATTGATGCTTGTTGACGAACAGTAATTTGATAAAATTAAGTTATCTTGCTAACACTGTATTCAAATCAATTGCTCACGACTGACTAGTTTTTTCATTTAAGGTAGTATGCGACCTTTGTCCGACGTCAGACGTCAAAAAGCGAGTTTTCTCCGATTGTTAAGAAATTTTGCCCACTGGTACTAAAACGTATTGCACGCATTGTGATCATTTTAATTTTTTCATTTTACATTTCTTTTCCTAGCAACGCGACGTCGGATGTCTGTGGTGTAAAATCGACGTTTAACAAGCATACCTGGTAGTGAAATTTTGATAACACCATATGCTAGCTCTCCACCTGCGGAATACGTTAATATAAAGTTTTAGATGCTTTATCTGTCAATTTTTCCAGCGCAAAACGTTTAATACTGAAAATCCGCCCATTTCTTCGCCCGAAATTGCGACTCCCGACTCACTTTAAGGTTAGTTTTGGTCAACGGAACAAGATTCAATCAACTAACGACTCACACGATGATTTATCGCAGATCCTAGCAAATAACATCACAAATTCAAAAAGGGGGGTCTTCGGGGATTTTTTTCCACAAAATTGCAAACTATCGTCTGACGTTATTACGCGCAGCGTTTGAAATGTTCAGTTTGGTGCAATTTGAATGTCAACTAAATTTTGTACGGGTTTTGAGATTAAATTTTGTACGGGTTTTGAGATTAAATTTTGTACGGGTTTTAAGATTAAAATGACTGACCTAGCGCATTTATGTTAGTCATATAGATTTTGAATTACACGAGCGTAAAATATACAGGACATTGATAAATGCGCTACTGTAACAGCATTTTCACATGCGTAGAAGCCAGAACGAAACACTGTAAGTGTTGGGGATTATTTTGAAATATGTAAGAAAAACTTTAAAAATCTTCTCTGAAACCACAAGGCCTATGAGCATAGATAGTTAGCATGTTACATTGCCTAGTGGATCTCTACTAAGATTGTTCAGATTATGATCCCCCCGAGTCAAAATTGACCCCGCCCGGGGGTCACTTGTTTTTACAGAGGTTTATATATGGGATTTTATTTAAATCCTCTACTCTGAAACCACAAGGCCTAGAGCTTAGATATCTAGCACGTGGCATTGCCTAGTGAGCGTCTACCAAGATTGTTCAAATCATGACCCTTGGCTCAAAATTGACTCCACTCGGGAGTCTCTTGATTTTGCATAGGCTTATACAGGAAAAACTTTAAAAATCTTTATTTCTGAAACCACCTCAACCAAGAATGTTTAAATCATGACCAGTAGGTTAAAACTGACCCTTTCTGCTATTGATGACCTTGTATTATAGCAAATGGTAGCATGGTGAGCAATATATGGCCATCTTGGCCCTCTTGTTTGTTCGTTTCATCTGATATGGCACTTGCCAAGACACAAAGTAAATCAAGTTAAACTGTTACAAGATTAAATGACTACCTGTGACATGATTGAGTAAATGAAAGAAAGAATCGTTGACAGAAGTATACTTCAGTCATTTTAAATTGTTTGTCAATGTGTTAAAGTATTAGGTAAGCTGATGAGAAGTGAATAAAAAGTAAGATGAGATATTACATGTACTCGTTTTTACTAGTATTTAGAGCGGACAAAACTGCTTTTGATTCAACTATGCTACTAAAGTGTCGAGTTGCCTTTTTCCTAGAGCGATAATTCGTCCCAGCTTTTTCTTTGTAAAAAAAATCAAATTGAAATTTTATCTTCATGCACAAATAAATGTCGTGATAGATTTTAAACTTTCATCAATTTAAAGTTTAGTCAGGTTTCTTTCACATTAGCGTATGGCGGCTTCTTCATATTAAATACAGTTATTTAATCCTGATGTTTGTTTGAGGTTTTTTCTGCATGCAGATTAACATCTAAAACCATCCCAACATTTTGAATCCCTCATTGTGCAGAGTGCATATTAGATTACAATTTAATGTCTCACGACTAGACACGCATACATTTATTGTCGGCAATTGTCAAAATGTGCACAAATAGCAAAAAAAACAACATCACATTTATGACAGGTGAGATCTACCCGGAAGTAAGGACTCTGAACATAAATTCTTTGTACATGTATAAAGTAAGCGTCACAATTTGAAAGTGACATACGCACGCATGTGTGTTTGTGTGACATTACACCAGTCTATGATTTAAAATGAGTAAGACTATTTCCCGTGAAAAAGTGTCAAAATTATGCAAAAATTCTATTTTTTTACAGGTGTTACATCTGCCGGTTAAGGTTGAGTTAAAACAAGCTTCAAAATAAGTCAATTTGCTACAATACATATCTAACTTTAACCAAATGCAGTCCCTTTAATCATTCAATTTACACATGTCATGGATAAAGGGTACCGAGCTAACATTTATATCGGTACAATCATCGTTCACTTTTTTCCTCTTTATATCATTATGCCATCCTTACGTTTTAAAGCAACAAGACGTACAAAATCATCACGATTTTAATAAAGATATAATTCGACAATTTCCGTGAAAACTACGAACGCACCCGATCTATATCCTTTGAACGCCTGTAACGTAATAAACCGTATACGCGGGTTGAGACAGGTTTGGCCTTCCATTGAAGTGACAGTTACCGTATGGAACACGTTTTGTCTATATGAATTTAAAGGCTATGCCGACAGCTCCTGAATGTTGAAATCGCAGACGTCCGAGGCAAATGCTGACACTTTAAGACAACTTTGAAAATGACCTTGGACACAATTTTACCAGCTTTGAAAATTTTCATTTTACCAACGTTCGCGTACAGGCCCCTGTGGGATAGTGTTTTGAGCGCGTGCAAATATTTTTTCACAGACGTAAAGCAGACATGTCGTACTCAAACCTAGGTATATTGACATCTTATGAGAACGCTTAAAATTGACCTCTCGTTAGCAAAAAAGAAAGAAGTTATAATCAATCTCTAGCTATCGAAATAATTCGCTTTTCAATATCGTTCAAATGTTTTATCTTTCTCCTCCTTTTGTTTTTTTTTTTTCTCTCATTCAGGAATTCGGTGCTGCCCATGTCTCTTCTTAAATGTGTTCTCCGGGGTCGGTGCACGCTGCCTCGCATTTATTCTTGTTTTGATCCTATGATCGTTCGCAGGCGTATTGTGTATATTGACTCTTAAGGGCGATTGACCTTGGTCAGTGGCGAGCGACCATAGGTCTACACATCATTTAATGGTGGTGTGGTGGCCGAGTGGTTAACGCTCTGGACTACCAATCCGGAGGTCTCCGGTTCGATTCTCGGCCGAGGCACTGGATATTTCAGAAACGCTTTTCAGTGTTTCCAACCTATCTGAGATGAACTGGTTAGAAACCCAGAGGTAGTCTCACGTGTATCGGTGCTATACGCCGGGCACGTAGAAAAGAACCAAAGGGTCTATTCGTAAAAAAAGAGCTAGGGTCTGGTACCCGGATTCCCTTGTATCTGCTTCTGTCTCTAAAAAAAAAGGACCACAATGGAAATAAGAGCTTGCTCTTAATGTGTTATTCTTGGTACTTGGTACTGAAATAAATACATACATACATACATTTGAGGACAGTGGATTTCCCAGACTTTTGTATAAAAATCTAACCCTTTTCTTGAACTGTTTTCAATGTTTTGTGATTTTACAAGTCAGTCCACGACTGCGTTTAAGATCATTACTAATATACTATGCACTATTTTCTTAAGTTATCGCTTTATATTGATTGCGTATGTTTTTATGTGTCAATCAGTATATGAGTCGTTGACATTCCGTAGTAATACTAGTTTAGTTTAGTTTAGTTTAATCATTTTTTATTGTAAATTGTTTTACACATACATAAACATAAAGACAATTTATACATACAGGTGTAACATTTACAAATGGATTGGGCCACGAGTTATACCAACTCAGTGAACGGCCCGTTCCACATGAAATAATATGTATATAAATGCAATCAAAATGGGATAGTAATACTAGACTGGCATCAGTCGTTAGAGTCATTACCTCGTCTTTTCTGGACATTTTACAATATATTCACAATTTCTCCTTCCCTTGACTCTGTTGAGATGAGCTTTGATTGAGACAAATTTTTAATAGAGATATTTCTCTTAAAAGAAAATAAGACTTCAAGAGAAAAAGCACCTCTCAGTCTCGACATACTTTTTATAAGTCTATAGTAATACATGTACCAAATGGGACGACAATATGCTTTTTACTAGTTTAGATGGAGTTTATTATAGCACGATTTTAAGATACGTATTAGTTCTTTCTGGTGATTAAATCCTGACCCTAGTAACTCCGAACCTACTAAACATTGCCTCTTAATCCTACATCAGAATATTCGGAGTACATGTATTCGTAATAAGCTTGATTATAATTATAAAGGATAACTTCTAAGATTCAGATATTTTATGTTTTACTGAAACTTACTTATTCACTAATATTGAAGCTACTTAAAGCTTGAGGGTTTCGACTATATGTTCAGAAAAGACAACACTTCACATTCTGGGGGAATATTAATATACGCTTCATCACAATTTAGACCAAAACGCATCATTGATCTCGGAAACATCCTTCCTCAATCACTTTGGATTGAAGTCAGTGATAAACGCAAAATGTTTCTCATTAGTACAGTTTATAGATCTCCGCATTTATTTAATGTTAACTAATGAAATACTGTGTTATATCAGTGAAATATAGAGTGATGATATAGATTTCATATCAGTCACAGTGTGGGTGATATAGGTCTGCCGGAACTACTTTTTTTAAGTAGTGCATATACATAATTTTGCTTTTGTTTTAATATTTAGCATAAAATAAAAAGAAAATTTGTTTGTTTTGAGTGGATATGGAATATATCTCAACTCAAAGTGATACAATTTTCACATTTTAACTCGCGCTTCGCGCTCGTGAAAATATTACAATTGTATCACTTCTCGGTGAGATATATTCCATATCCACTCAAAACAAACAAATATCCTCTATTTACTTGTTGAATTCTGGGATAGAATGAATGTATGTCTTGAAAAGGCTTTGGAAATTAATACAAATATTATTCTCTTGGGTGATATAAATTAGGACCAATTAAATAATAGCAATCATAAATTCAAGGAAATCTTAGCCCTTAACAATCTCTTCAATATATTAAAAATAATATCTGAAAATAGCAACACACTACTTGACCCTATAGCAATATCAAACAATATATCTTATTTTGACGCAGGAACAAATGAAACGCCTCATAGCATAAGCGACCATTTTTATACGTATGCGTTCATTGACAGTGAGTTTTCACCAAATGTCCCAGTAAAACGTCAAATATGGAATTACAGACAAGGTGATTTTACTAAACTTAACAACCTGCTAAAGGACACTAACTGGGCTTTTTTAACAATGGTACGATTGATGAAGCTGACAATGCCTTTACTTCAAAATTTCTTAATATTGCAGAGCAATGTATTCCAACAAAATTCGTCACGCAAAAGAGATAGACTTAAATTATTAGCCCTACAGTTGGATAAATCATCTGATTGGTTATAGTACAAACAGTTTAGGAGCAAAGTCAGTAATATGAAAAAAAATGCGAAGGAATCTTTTTTCAGCAGTCTAGAATTTCGCCTTTGTGATTTAAATTAGACAAATCCCCGTGAATACTGGTAAATTCTGAAACTTTTAGTTAAAGATAATGCAGATACATGTCATTGTTTTTCCGCCACTGATAAATACCGACGGGTAATATTCTATAAACGATGAGAACAAAGCTAACTCACTTTATTACTTTTTCGTGTCAATATCTTCACTTGATGATAAAAACACATCATTCCCTGATTCTTTTCCAAAAACAGCGAATAAAATTTAAAACACTGCAATTACTTAAAAAGAAATAACTGACATTCTGAATAATTTAGTTATAAATAAATCAAGCGGGCCCGACGAAATCAGCCACATAATGCTAAAGGAAACATCAAAATCAACATGAATACCACTATGTATACTTTTTAACAGATCAGTAAAGGAAAATATATATCCTAGAGCGTGAAAAGCTGCTAACTTCATGCCTCTATTTAAGAAAGGTGACAAAGAAAAACCCTCAAACTACAGACAAATATCTCTTATCAACGTGCATGGTATTCTGTGATATTTCTAAAGCGTTCGACCGAGTCTGGCACAAGGGTCTAATTTTCAAACAAAAACAATAGTTACTGTATATATCTGGGAATTTACTTAACTGGATTTTTCATTATCTTTCTGATCGAAATCAAAGAGTTTTTGTTAGAACATCTTATTCTTCTGCAAAAGTCTTTAATGCTGGTGTCCCTCAAGTATCGATACTTGGGCCTCTTCTCTTTCTTACTTACGTAAATGACATAGCAGATTCACTTCTAAGTTCCACTCGCTTATTTACTTCAATCCCACAAAAACCGAAGTAGTATTTTTTTCATTAAACCAAACTGCTCCTTTTCTAACATTTGACAACGTAAGGCTTAACTTTGTTGACCACCATAAACATCTGGGCGTAACTCTGAGTAACAGCGGTCAATGGCATGAACACATTTCCAACATCATCAAGTCTGCAAACAAATTAATAGTGTCAATGAGATTCTTCAATTTAAACTGAACCGTTAAACCTTAAGTCAAATTTATATTTCGTATCTTTAATATACCTAAACTCGAATACGCTTCAATAGTATGGGACAGTTGCACTAACTATGAAAAAGAATTGTTACTCGCCTAACTCGGTCCGTCTCCATTAACAAACTGCTAAATGAAATAGGCTGGATGACACTTTCTGACCGTAGAAAAATGCAAAGACTGATTCTAATGTACAATAATAAAAGAAATGAGTTACCATCATATTTACGTGAGCTGTTTCCACCTACAGTGCACGACAGTTTAATTGGCCAAAATAATCAATATTTATTGAGAAACTCAAATGGTTATTTTACAATGCCAAAACGCTTGGATATATATTCCCGTTCAGCATTACCTTCTTCCCTTAAACAGTGGAACGAACTCAATTTAGAAATTAGATAATCTCCTTCTCTTTCAGTTTTTAAAGGCAAACTCAAAACACTATTTAGATTTCAAACTGTTTCTGACTATAATCTATCAGGTAAAAGATAGTTTGCAGTATATCATACCCGAATAAAATATAACTGCAGCAATTTATATGCTGACTTGTTCTGCAATCATCTACGAGATTCACCCGTTTGCCCATGCGGAAATGGTGTAGAAAATGCAGAACATTACTTTTTTAAATGTACACGTTTTTCAAATGAAAGAATTCAGCTTTTCCGAAACAAGAGAGAGTTTCAACCTCTCAGCGCAACAAAACTGCTATTTGGCAATGACGCAGTGTAAATACGTGGTAAAGCAATTTTACTGCATGTTCAAGGCTGAGGAAAATGTCAGGAGCTGTAGGAAATGTTAGTTGGGTACATGTACTTTTGCAATGTATGGAAATCTGTTTGATGAGACTGTAGTCATACTCAGTAAAACATAGTCCTACATAATTACAATAATCATTAGTGTTCAAACAATAAAAAAAGAAGAAGAAAGTCATTCAACCTTTTTTAAATAAAAAAATTTGGGCAAGGTGTTTTTTTTTTAGCTATTTATTCCTGCAACCTAGATTTGCACAGGGTACTTGCCAGTTTGTGAAATTTAAAAAGTTCATTTGATATTCCTTTGTATTGGGTTGTTGGTTGTTGTAAATTCTGCATCTGAACAAAATAGATTTTGTTAGTCACAGAAGTGAATGCACTTGGTGTAACAGTTGTGTAGATGTTTTGTAAACCATTATGTAACCTTTATAGTAAAATGGAGAACATTGGCATTTGAAAGTAAAAACAAACACATTGAAAATGCACCTACTGTATATATTGCACTGTCTGTACTGCATGAACATACTGACACTAGTTATTCTAGGCAAGGGAAACAGAAAATTTACTGGCAGTATTTACCTCCCCTTGCAGTGCCATTACAAGATTTCAAAATATTTGTACTTTTGTATCAGTTACCAGTATTTCTGTTCATTGCATTGCTGATTATTCTAAGAATACTTTAATTTTTTAGTTGCCAAATTTAAATTTTTTAAAAATAATTGCTAATAGATCTTAAGTCTTGCACTCAAGACAAAAATAGCCCTGTCTGCCCTCGTGCTTGGAAGGTTTTGAGCCAATCTTCACCAATCATACCAATCAAGGTAACAAATGGTATGGACATTGTGGAGTTGTAGATTTCAAGTTGTTAGATCCTTGTTGACACTATAATTTAGTCATTTATTTTAATTAAAAACTGAAAATATGACATGTGGTATGCTTGATGTTGATAAATATATTTACATCAACTAGGGAGAGTCTGGTACTTTCGTTTACAAATTTTAGACCAACTAATTACATAGTTCTGAAAGTTATATTTTTAGTTGTGTCTTCTTATGGAAAATTAAAATACTGAGTTACGTGATTGTTGTGAATTTCATTATTCACTGTCTGTATGTAGTTAGGAAGAAACATAGGCAAATAAGAAACATAGGCAAAAACAGGAAGTTATTTTGCGCAATATGTTAATGGTAGATGATATATGATTGCTTTTTGTGTTTTCATGCAGTTTGTGCAGTATTGCATGTAGACATGTCATGCTGATGGCAAAAACATGTTCGTATTAATTTTTAGCCTTATGACATTTATTTCCAGTAGAAAGAATTTCATAATGAATGTAGTTATATACATCACGATATTTTCTAGTTAATTAAGCAGTCATAGTGCAGGTGTCCCGTGCCCAGGTACGTGCTTGCTGATGCTGCAAAAATAAGACAGCATAATTCATGGTTTGAAATGAAATAATGCAAACTTTGAGTATAAAGAAATATTAGTATGGAGCAGGAGAAGTGTTTGTCAAGGTTTTAGAAAAAGTTTTAGTTGAAAGAAACTAATATTTATGATACAACCTCTATTTAGAAATTAAGATTTAGTGATTGTAATGGTCAAAATGATCTCTATATGAATACTGCAATATTTGTTTCAGGCATGTTTTTCACAAGTCTTGTGTAGATCCATGGTTACTAGATCAACGCAGTTGTCCTATGTGTAAAATGGACATTTTAAGAGCTTTTGGAATGCACGTAAGTATACACATATGCCAGTTTGATATTTTTACTTAGAAATGGTTTGACAACAATTGAAATTGCCTCGGCTTGTCCTGTACCTACATCATTAAACAGGTTTAAAACTTAGAGAGAGGTCAAGGCTCCTTTGCTAACAAAGTAACAGGCCCTTCTCTGGTTCCCCCAAGAAATCTCAGTTCAGGGTGATTTGATGTCTTTCTAGTTTTCTTCACATTGGGAGGAAAACAAATGTATAGACAATCACATACAGGCATGTGATACCTGTGTAATCAGTATTTTTAAGACTCGCTGTTTGAATTAACTGGTAAATGTTTCCAAGAGCCTAGCTGTTTAAGTCCTGTTACCAACTTGATTCTTCAGATGAGAAAGGTAGAATAGTATTCTAGCGCTGGTTCTTCCAAGAATCGACTGTAATGTAAACAGCCAGTTTGTAAATAACTGAAATACTGTTGAAAAGGGTGTTACACCAAATGAAAGTACGAAAGTCTAACTGTTGCTTAGAGCCTTGAATATTTGCCGTTGTTTAAAACCTTAACTAATTCTCGGGCTACTTGGCAAAGTAAAAGTAAACCATGGGGGAAAAAAAACAGAGACTGTCTAGTGCCAATCTTGTAGAAATAAACATTCATTGCACACAATAACACTGGATCATGATTCAAATTGTTTTGAACTTAAGTCCTCTCTAACTTTTCCCTTAAACAATCTGTTATAGTAATAAACGGGATTAAAATCAGTTTTAATGCAATAAATGTTTATTGTTGATATTTCATAGCTGAATGACAGCCAGGAGAGTGTACCACAGGATGCCGAGAGTGGGTTAATAAGTTCAACAGGCGCAGCAGACGAAACTGAACGTCTGTCAAATTCTGAGGAACAGGGAGCTGTAGGAGGGGTAAAAATAGTGCTATATCAACACCCTGTTAGGTATTGTGAGAGTGGTAGTGGACAGTTTCACGATTCTGTGTATAGTAGTGATGGAAGTCTTGACCTGCAGTCTAGTCCGGTGGCACAGTGTCATGTCGAATGTGCGGGGCGCGCGATTCTCGAACACAGCACAAACAATGAACTAAGTGCTGGTGAAGAGGAGCCGTGTCTTGCTAGATCTGGTAGCGTAGAAAGTGTACATTCATTAGACGATGATTTGAACAGTATGGAAAGGCGGTCATTAATGACTGCTGCTTCAAGTCATGTCGGAGCGTCAGTGACAAGTTTGGAGTCGAAATCTCTACGAAGGGGAAGTGAAAGCAGCAGCGTTTCACTAAGCATGAAAGAATCAATGTAGAATTGTTGTTTCATAGATCACCATGTTACCAAAGAATCATGTATAGATTTAAGTTAAGTTCTCATTTATAAATGGGAAATGTTTTGTTGTTGAACTTGGCTTGGTTTCATTTCCTGTGTTTGTACATATACTGTCTTTTTTCTTCCTTTGATTGTGTCAGTGATTCTTAGAAAAAAGTCTAAAGTGTCCTTCAATACCAGGTTTTCAGTAAGTTTTGATTTCAAGTTATTCAATCACTTAACCTAGTTTTAGAGAATAAGTCATAAATAAAATTCCTGAGTTCATGTGTCACATCGGTATATGAAATGGGTGAATTTCAAACTGACTTAATTCCTGCCTGTACAGGAACCATCATAAATTAGTTTCTTTAATCCACCATTAGGCTGCCGAGTAAGAGTTGAATGCATTTTTTCAGTGTG
Source organism: Saxidomus purpurata (assembly GCA_022818135.1). NCBI lineage: Eukaryota > Metazoa > Mollusca > Bivalvia > Venerida > Veneridae > Saxidomus > Saxidomus purpurata. Next base: position 15,161 of record JAFMSR010000251.1, on the reverse strand, counting down.
ACAATTTTTGCTTTCAATTTTTAGCATGGCTGTGCACAAAGCTACAGGGATGAGTTATGAATAATATTTAGCATATAATGTTTTTTCTGTGAATGGCAGTTTTATAGATAAAATGTGCATGGTTCAGTTTTTTTATGAACGAAATGAGCAAGCTATTTAAAAGATTAAAATAACTTGTATTTGACTGGAGCAGGTACATATTTAAAACATATTTATATAACTTAGATGATAAATCTAAAAGCAGTCTACTAGATTGTATGTGGGTTGAACTTAAAATTTATATGTGCACTGTTACCTGTATATTTGCATAATTATTTTTTGGATGTAAATTCATTGTTCAGTTAACTGAGAAATCCACAAAAATTGGTCACCTGTAAACAATTTGATGGTTCAAATTACAGATTCTGACGTTTTTCTGCAAGAAAAGTCACAGGAAGTGAAACCAAGAGTGAGCTGTGTTTATTGTTTATTTTGTGTGTTTTGAACACAGAACTATTTTATCTCTGACCTTGTAACCCATTCATCAGACGACAAACTTTTTAGTTTCAAGAAATTTTGCTATCCCTATTTCGCTCCATCACACTTGGTCATATTGCACTGTTTTTTTACTTTAAAGGAATTTTCTATTGTCAGTACCACTTTCATGATGCATGCTTTTCAAATTTGATTCCATGTTTCATCAAGACGTTATTTCGGGAGGTATTAAAGCCCCATGAACAGTTTGACATTACTCAGATAGAATAATAAATTAACTGATGGAATAATGGTAGAGCTGTGTCCTGTTAACTCTTAAATAAGTTTAACTTATGCCTTCCTTTCATATTTATGTTGTTGTTGTTTTTTTGTACAAATAACGATTAATTTTAAATGACTACTTGGTAATGTAACCGCAAGTTACTGAAACATCCAAATGATCGTTGGTTCATGGGCCTTTAATCTTTTGCAGTTGTAGCAGGACAATATTTCAATAGAATTTATCAGTCTGCCTTTGGGGTCAGGTGGTTGGAATCGCTAATAGTGATTCAGAAGAAAATTGGTAAACTTCTCATCTGTAAAAATGACAGAAATACAGTTGAAACTGGCGTTTAATTTATATATCAAAATAACAAGTGAGGTAATCAGAGATAAAATTGTTCTGTGTATATACCTTTATCTTGATCAATGCATTTCATACCCATCTCAATTTTGATGCTCATTAGATAAAACTAGTTTCATTTCTCCCAGCTCAGTAATTTAGAATTTTAATTTAGTTGTAAAATATATTTATAGTTATGTTAAAAACATAATACCCTAAAGCTTCCAGTTAGAGTGACATGTGCATGTTTCATTGTTTTTACTATTGAGGTTATATAGAATAGGATAGAATATCAATTTCTTAAAGCAAGAGTTTACGGGAAAATCCCAGTAGCAAATTTGACACGGATGTCCACCGCAAATGTTTCAAGTCTTCAACTTCAGTACTTGTCAGAATTTAAGGAGAAAGTAAATATAAGTTGTAAGAATTATTTTATAATCGATTTAAAGTGGATAAAATAGATATCATTATATATAACAGATATCCTTGAGTGTTGACTTATGCTTAAAGGCTCATAAACGTGCATTTGTAAAATATAATTGCCATAATTTACATCATTTGTGTGAACTTTTTCATTGGATTGTTGTCTTCATGTTCACTGTTCTCAATGAATATAAAAAAAGCCTTTTTATTATTTATGCACAAAGAATTACATTGGACTAATATGAAATATGGATATATCTTTTAATTGTGAATGTGCCAAATTTTATGTTGCAAACAGCTGTGGCATAAGGAAAATATCGAAGCATTATAGCAATATCTGGTAGTGCAATGTTGTGTAAAGTGTAATTTGTTTGGAAATGTATGACAATAATCAACTTTCTAATCTAAACTTCAAGCTATTCTTTCTACTCTGTACTGAATGTTCCTTTGGTTTATACCTGTGTGTAAAATTGAACAGATCTTTGAAGTGGGATGTTGCAAAATTTGGTCATATATACGACAGTATTTCATTTTTCTTTTTAATGAAAGTTACGAAATGAATACTGGCAAGTAACAAAGTTTTACATTTGATAAGATATGAAATTTTAAACTTGAATTGCAATGTTTATTTAAGTACAGGTTGAATGACACTGTTTACAAATAACTTGTGACTTGGTATGTGAGCTTGTTTGGTAAGTTGTCTGTTGAAATTGTTTACATATTTAGTGATTATTGAGAGAATATGTTTAAACAGCTTGCAGCTGTGGCAAGGGTCATATGTAGGTCAAGGTCACCAAGGTCCAGGTCACCAAGACACAATTTATAAATGGTCTGAATATTTTTTTATACTACATTTTTCTCCTTGGAACATAAAAAATGCACTTGATAGAAAAAGTAGATTGTTTTGGGAACAACTTAACAGGTTAAACTTTACACAGCATTGTTACTTCAAGATTTTAGGCTAACAGAAAATATTGAAGATTAATAATTAAGTTTTTGTTTGTTTAAATCATTAAATCATAAAGACCTGTAAATATATGTCTGTGATTATTTGTACATAGCAGAACAGATTGTTTTCTTGACACTAAATGTGCCACAAATAATTGTATATATAAGATATTGAATGCTTTTATGATAATAACATTTGTATGTATTGTTTGGTATATATTGTAGAATATAAATGAATCTTTATGTGCAATTGGTATATAAATTACCTGTATTTGTTATATGAATATTACTTATGTTTCTATGGAAACTGGCATCATATGCATGTGATAAAACAGTGATTTCACTTTATCCGCACTTTAAAATATATAATGAAATTCCGTGCTTGTTAACATCCAATAATTTATAGGTGTTAGATGTGAAATGACTTGAGGCAAAAGTACTGAGAGATTTCAGTATTAAAAAAGCTAGATTTGTTTTGAAGTTAGTTACCAGTATGATGTAAGGAGAGGAGTGGGGTGTAAATAATCTAACATATGAGCAGCTAATAATGATGTGTGGTAACTTTTTATTTTTTTCTTGTCGCAACATTTATGGAGTGCAGTGCAAAAATGAACGTCCTGAGCCATGTTTTGTGAAACAAATGAGCAGCTGTGTGCGAAAATAAACATTAGTCATACTTTGCAAAGTAAATATCATGAGCCACCCTGTGCAAGAATGAACCTCTTCATAGCTTTAGTCTTTGTAAATACCAGTCAACTGTTACATTATCATGAGATAGGTAATGCTGATATGAGCATGTGTGTGCAAAATCCAAGTTTTTCTGTTGATAATTTTTGTATAAAGAAGGGAAAGAAGTGTGACAGTTGTGAAAAACAACTATTATTTCAAGTGCTACATTGCTATACTGGTTGCGATTAGTAAGTAAACAGTATAGATTAAAGTTAGACTGTACCAATGACTGCATTCCTAACATTGTTCTCTCCCACTTTGGTCTTAGATTGTTCAGTGAATTTTACTTGATGGATATTAATCATCCTGTATTTCCTTGCATTTTAATATTTTTAATGCTATGATAAGAATGGACTTGGCCTAAAGCAGTGAAAAGACACAGTATAAAATTTAATAGTTACTTTGTCAGTTTTTATAAATGTTTAGAAAAGCTAGTTTTTATTTTATATTTTGACAATCTCTTATGAAATAGTAGTATAGTAAAACCTTGATAAATCACGGACAGAAGGGAGAGGAGAAGAATTCTTTAGTTTTCCAAAATTCCAAAGTTTTCAGTTATCCAAAGTTTTGAGTTATCCAAAGTTTTGAGTTCTCCAAATCGCAGCCAGTATACAAAGTACAGAAGTCTTCCCTAATTGGCGTGATCATTGTTAGAAAATCTGCGGCTTTCTAGGTAACAGGTTAGTTGTAGGTTTATGGATAATCATTTGTTTAAAGTAAACATGGTGCAGAATGTATTATGTCTCTGTATATAAGAGAAAAAAATTCTATGGTCTATTCCTATTAATTCTTATGTATAAATATTTGAATATATCAGTGAGTGACAGTGACTGTACTTAATATATGATTTCTTTCATTTTGGACTACCGGGAAATACAGTAATTTATTCTCTTTATTTTGTTCCAGTTTAGACAATAGAAAAGTTCAGACAATTTCAGACTAGCTTCTGCAAAAAAATGTAGCAGTATTAAGCATATAGTAAGTTAGCAATGTAAGTGGGTGTTATGTGTCAAAAACACACTTGCTGGTGAGTGTAAATAACTTATGTTTTTATCAGTGTTTTGGAGCTTCTGACGTTAATTATTGTGGAAATTTAGTGCTGAGAATGCATTTTTCACACCAGTTTGTCTTAGATGCCTTAAGCTGTACGGTACAGATTTGAATCCTGACTTTTGTCCTGTAGTAAATTTATTATTTCGTTAAAGCCCAATGAACTTGCATTTGCTGAGATAAAATAATGAAATCACTGATATCATATTGTTTTGTTTTTTTCATGAAATAAGTTGTCAGAAACTGTTTCTTATATTTTGCAGTATCATTGAAAAATTACTGTGCCATATTTACAAAATGAACTTTTGATTTAGAGAGTAGTGTTAGAAAGGTTTTTTTTTTTTTTTTAGATTCAGGAAGTTTTGAGAAACTGATGCTTGATTTAAAGAAAATTTTATGGCGTTTGCAGGAAATGATTGTATTTTATGCCAGTTGTTTTCTTAACCTGGGACAAATATATACTATCTGGAGAATTATAGTAAGATAGTTTGTATTCATTCCAGTATATTATTGTTCTAGTTCTAAACAGCGGAAGAAATGAGAAATGGAGACTTCATTTACATTTGTATACTAAAAAATTGATAGTTATCCTTTGAACTAAAATGTATGCAATATTTGTGGTACTAGGTATTAAATGGCATTCAAGCAAATCATTGTCCAGTAGGCATGCATATCTATTCATTCTTTGTAGGTTTTGTATTGTATGGAATTGTTTTGTTTTCCAAAACCTTTCTAAAATCTGCGGCTTCTGATAATCAAAAGTCAGATTTTAAAAATGGTCTCTGATTTGTCAGAGTCTTGAATAAGCTCATATTTAGCCAATCAGAACCTAGAAATCTTTCACTTGTCTCTTCAGAAAGGTTTGAAACTGTAGACGATAGTGGTTTCATATAAAACAAGATAAAAGATCCAATTTTTAAAACCTGTAGAATGTATTACTTAGGCATATTTCCTTCATGTGTATTATGTGACATCTTCAATTTAGATCTGAAGTAAGGGAGGTAACCAACGCTCCAGAAATTATCAAAAGGTTCTGACTATTAACAGTGTGTTAGGATTGATTGTACATGTGGCATTTCGTTTTTGTAATGGCATTCTCAGCAAAAGATATCAATGTTTATAGACACGTTATTTCGATGCATAATTGTTAAAGAGTTATAAACTTTCAATTTTCCTAATGGCCTTGCAATGTAATCAACAAAAAATCATCAGACAGTTGATATGTTTCCATGGAAGTATTAAATCAATATCATAATTGGCAGGCTATTGTTTAAACACACGCAAGCAAAACGCTCTGTATTTCCATACGTGGCAATGACGCTCAGTTAAGCCATGCTGTGCAAAAACTAACATCTTTCAGGTTCATAGACTCATTGTGAAAGGAGGAGAAAGTCTTATTGTAGAAGTCAGACTTAATGAGTAATTTTCACTTTGCCAAAATTTCACAAAAATGCGACTGCAGGAATTATCAGTGAGTTAACTATTAAAGCCTGTAGTGAGTCTATGACTCAATGAACCAGTGTCTTGATTCATTGGCTTGTCTTCAAAATCTTGCTAAAATTTTTAGATTTATGATTAATTCCTCTCTTAAAATATTGTGGAAAAAAAGAGCTGATTAATATAACCATAAGTTTAGACTCCCAATCAGTCTATACTACCGTGCGGACTGGTTTGGATCTGTTACTGATCACAGTAGTCTTAACTTTGGTTTGTGCCCAGTGTGGCTTAGTTACATGTACTAGTTGTTAAGTGGTTATATAGTCACTTTATCTGTAAAAACTGGAAATATGTAGCATATGTGGGTGTTAGATTTGATATCTCTATTAGTAGATGCGAAAGAGTAAAATATAAAAAAACTCTCAAAGGTCATATGTATAGACTATGAAACTGATGCCATATGTGCCTCAGTCCACGCAGCTGTTAATGGATAGCAGTAATAAAAAAAAACTGCCTGCTTCTCTCTAGGGAAGTGATAACATCTTGAAGGAGTATTCAATTTCTGTTCAATGAGCTAAGTAACCTGTCTTTTATATTGAACTGAAAATAAATTCCTACCAAGTAAGGTCATAATGTCAAGGTATATTCTTTATGAGGAGATAGTAAACTGTAGATATTTTTGTTTGCCAAAATAACATTAATAACAAGTATTAAATGATAGTGATAGATAACGAGTATTTCATATTCTGTGACGAGCTGGCCTCTCCTAGATTCTGTTGTTAAATATGTTTATCAGATATGAAGCACAGCTGATCAATATCTTTATTGACATAGCATGTTATTCAAAGTGGTTAAATTAGCATATCCATGTTGAAAGTAATTATTTCACTGTTACTATAGCAACCTAATGTGATCATTTTATGATATTGACAGCACCTATTTATCAAGACATGACACCTTAATTACGCAGAGTTGTGACATGTAGCTTCAAAAGGACATTTGCACTTTCTGTTCTGTCCGCCCCCCCCCCCGCCCCCCACCCCACCCGAGTATACCAGTACTTCAAAAGCCCATTGGTTGAAATCCCATTGGTTAAAAAATGGCATAGTAGTCATACTCCCGTCAATGGATTTTACAAGTTACAAAGCATTATTATATTGAATTAAAACATTGTACTAAATGTTTTATTTGTCTCTAGTTTTACTTCACTATAGTGAATGATTGTAAAATCCTTTGAGGGGATTACGACTTCTATGCCATTTTTGGACCAAGGGGATTTCGACCAAGGGGATTATGAGTGTCTCCCCTTTTCCCCAAGGACTCATCTCGTCATTTTTTGGAGCCACTTTGAATGTCAGAAAACTGTTTTTCAGTTTGATTTTCAACCATTACCTCACTAAATTTCTAAAATGGGCTTTACCATAATTCAGTTTGGACAGTATCATGAATTGTGCAAAGAGATTAACTCAAAATTTACAGACAAAATAGCAGACAGTGTACATGTGCAGTCTGATCATGATCTGCACTAATCGCTAAGGGAGAATCATTTGCCAAAGGATAAAGGTTAACAGTTGTAAATGATTTACTGGTAGTCAAGGCATAATGTGAAACTTCAACATATTCAAATTCATAAAAAAAAATAAAAATGATACAGGTTTGCCAATTTTTCAGCTTTTCCCCAGATATGCTAAACGTTACTAAACTGTAGATGTAAAATATATGTTTGATTCATACATCCTTTTTATAAGTCATGACATTTACCTGATTGTAGAGCTGTACATCTGATTCACACTCTGTTTGTATTCTGTGAGTGAAGCTGATCTCTGTCGAGTTAACTCTAGCAGTGCATTTTAATACATGATTTTAGTGAGACAACAATTCCTTTGTATAAACTGTCAAAATTCTTCTCACAACTTAATCCTTACTAAACACTTACAAAGAAGTTCCAATCAAAGGGTGTTTTGATGATAAGAGTTACTGCCCTTGTTGCACGAATGTGACGCAGAGTAACACCCATGTCATGACATTATATCATGCTGGATTGAATTCTATTTAAACTTCGATTTATGTGAGGAATGCCATGACAGAGTCTGCACACCTAGAATGAAGTATTACAAGGATGGGAAGTCGGTTTGTTTTCATATGTTAAATTTTATCCTGTTGGTCATATCGTTAAATTTTAATTTTGATTTATTTTGTAAATTGCTGAAAGGTAATCTCCATGATCCAATGACTTCAGACTGTAGTTTCAAGTGATAGATTAAGCCTTGCTTTTGCATTGAGTTAGTTCTCAATGTTCGCATAAGGAGAAATTAGGTCCATAAATACTAGCTTAGAGTTGGATTATGTGATGGCATTTCCATATTTCGCTTGTGTATATAAGATTATCAGGACCGCTACATTGCCCTTTGTTATCATCATTTGTTATATATACATGTATAAATAGGATGAACAAGTTTGTTGCAATTCTTTTTTCTGTGAATAAAATGTGGTAAAATTGTTAATTTGGTTTTGTTTCTTTTTTTGTATCAATTATGTCGATTAAACCTGCCTCAGTTAAAGTCAGCTGTTTCAAACATAACCAATGAGTATTGTTTTTATGCCCCCGAAGGGTGGCATATTAAAATCACACCGTCCCTCTGTCTGTCTGTCCGTCCATCCATCCATCCATCTGTCTGTCTGTCCCTCTGTGCGTCCCCACTTACGTGCAAGACCCATGTCCCTACCTCGAAGGTCAAGGTCACGCTTGAAGTTTGAAGGTAATGGAATCATGTATATATGACGTATCACGTGCAAGACCTACGTCCCTACCTCAAAGGTCAAGGTCATGCATAGATTGAAGGTAATGGAATCCTGTATATATGCACACATTCGTGTTCAGACTATAACTTTGTCATGCATTTAAGGATTTTAAAATAACTTGGCATAAATGTCTAGCACATCAAGACGATGTGTTGCGTGCAAGACCCACATCCCTACCTCAAAGGTCAAGGTCACTCTTAGAGTTTGAAGGTGATGGAATCCTGTATATATGCACACATGTGTCCTGACTGTAACTTTGTCATGCATTGAAAGATTATAAAATAACTTGACACAAATGTCAAGCACATCAAGACAACGTGTCGCTTGCAAGACCTACGTCCCTACCTCAAAGGTCAAGGTTACGCATAGAATGAAGGTAATGGAATCCTGTATATATGCACACATTCGTGTTCAGACTATAACTTTGTCATGCATTAAAGGATTTTAAAATAACTTTGCGTAAATGTCTAGCACAACAAGATGATGTGTTGCGTGCAAGACCCACATCCCTACCTCAAAGGTCAAGGTCACTCTTAGAGTTTGAAGGTGATGGAATCCTGTATATATGCACACATTTGTGTCCTGACTGTAACTTTGTCATGCATTGAAGGATTATAAAATAACTTGGCACAAATGTCAAGCACATCAAGACGTGTCACGTGCAAGACCTACATCCCTACCTCAAAGGTAGAGTGAAGGTAATGGAATCCTGTATATATGCACACATTCGTGTTCAGACTATAACTTTGTCAAGCATTAAAGGGTTTTAAAATAATTTGGCACAAATGTCTAGCACATCAAGACGATGTGTCGCATGCAACCTCAAAAGTCAAGGTCATACTTGACTACCTTAACTACCAGTTAAAAACCTTGTATGCCATACAGGTGACATTTACAACCCAATCATCATGTAAATTTGTCAAAAGGTTTGCCTTGTCAAGGTCAAACAGAATGTTTGTGTTTATAATATATAATTAGAGTTGAAGTTTGGTCACAAATTGTCACAAGTTGCAGATGAGCGATATAGGGCCATGTTGGCCCTCTTGTTTATTAAAGCTACTGCAATGAAATTTGAACTACATGTATATGAATAGTTTTGCATGCAGATTTCAACTTTGACCTCGACTGACCTTGACAAACTTTGTTTTTAGACAGACGTTAAATGAAATTTTGACCATGTATAAAGTTTTGCCTGTAGATTACAACTTTAATATTGGCTGACCATGACATACTTTCTGTTTTTAAAGCAACATCAATGGAACTTGAACTATATGGATAGTTTTGTATGCAGATTTCAACTTGAGAGCAGTATCACTCAGGTGAGCAAAATAGGACCATCATGGCCCTCTCTTGTACTTCAAATGGTAAGGCAACATGATTTCTGTTTTCTCTCAGTGATAAGGCAACATAACTGGTGACTGTAAGACAACATAACTAGTGAGTGTAAGGCAACATAACTGGTCAGTGTTGCTCAGAGCATTGTGATCATCTGGTGTACATTCTTCAAATTTCAATTCATGGTTGCTCCTTGTAAATAGATGACCTGTAGGCTGTACTGTTAAAGACGTAAAGGTCAAGGCAACAAATCACATTTATATTGAAAATACTTCCTGAATAACTATTCAGTGTATACCCGTATAATGGTACTTGGTACAAAAGGACACAATCAATTTTTGAGGTCACTTTGTGAAAGGCAAAGGTCACAGTGATCTAATTGTACCTACAGTTTGACTTTTACCAAATATTAATTGCAGTGAGGACATTCATGTTTGACAAACAGATAGTGTATTTACTAAATTAATGGGAACAAAATCTACTTCTGATCAAGCATGATAAACCCTGTCTGTTGCCATGGTGATACCCTGTCTGTTGCCATGGTGATACCCTGTCAGTTGCCATGGTGATATCACAAAGCTTGATCTTACAACAGAGTACAGACTCAACAAACCTGCTGTGCTAACACAGCCATCACTCACAACATACGGTATGAAAAACAAGAGAAGAGTATTCTTATAGTCTTTTATTTTTTATATTCAAAGAAAGTAAGAAAATATACCTGTCAATAAATTCTCACATGGAAATAAAGATCTTTTGTTCCAAATTCAAAGCTAGCACCTCTGCAATTCAGTGCATTCAAAATAGAAAAAGCTGATTTCTGGTAAGTACAAAAATTTCTAAAGTTTAGTTGGTTTGAATCAGTTTTGTTTTCTCTATGTTGTTCACGTTTCCAAATATGAGTACCCTGAAACACAGAGCTATCTCCTTTGAAAAAAATAATAAAATAACACCCGTTTGAGTTTTTTTCAGAGGATCTCTTTCCCTGAATTCATTTCAAAGATGATCTGGATTTATTTAAAAACTATAAACAGGATGGGAATTTTGCTCTTACTTCCTGTCATGAATCTTTACCTTTGCAATTCAAGTTAAAATGAGAAAAATATCATGTATAAACTGTACTGAAAATGATTAAGTATGACTTTTTTTTGTTTTCTTTTAAAAGGAAAGCTCAAGTACAGATGATTTTAAAATGCATACATAAAACATACATCTAATTTAAATGTAACTGAAGGTGGTAAGTGTTCCCATATTAATTCCTTTACAGCAAATCAAATTCAGTAAATGTCCAAAAAGGGACATAATTCAATAAAACTTGTGAAAGGAAAGATTGTAGAAAATTGGTCATAGGTGTAGCTCTTCATGTATAATTACAAGAGTACCTCTACTTCACTTAGAAATGTGGGGTATAACATCATTCCAAAGTTCCCAACCGGATGTGAAGTGATGAAATGGATATATGACTACATGAGATAAAGTCAAATGACCTTTGACCCCAAGTGACACTGACCTTTGTCAGCATGATTAGCTGAACATTAGACAAAAGTTTGATGAAAACTCTTTAAAAGGTTGAGGAGATATAGTCTGGTGACCTTGACCTTAAGTGTGACCTTGACCTTGAGTCAAGCATGGTTGAAAATTTGCATCCTCTATGTGAGATTAACACTTCCTAAGTTTCAAGAAAATCCTTCAACAGCACAAACATTGTAAAATAAGACCAACCAAGGGCAATAACTCTGCTTAAGATAACTTCATCAGAAAATGCTGATATCATGCATAACTAGGCTTTGGACTGATCACTCATGTGAAGTTTGGTTGAAATATGCCAAGTGGTATAGGAGTGATAGCAATAAAATTGTAAAATAAGCCAAATTATGACACACCGAGCAACAATAGTATGAAGTTATTTCAAAATCAAACTATACTTTTAACAGTTACAGCCTGGATATAACACTACATTACTTTTGAGTGCTAGGACCTTGATCTTGTGTGTAGCTCCCTAAGTGTGGAGCATGATATACCATTGTTTTATGGGAAACAATTGTGTGAAGTTCTTTGTAAATCAGTCTATACATATTGAAGCAACAGCCTCGATAACAAGTGCAGACAGACAGATGGAAGCGAGCAAACCTATAGTCCCCAACAGTCTTTTATGGGTTAAGGTCTAATGACTTAAGATCATGATAGTTATTATGCACAATAGACTTGACTGACAAACATGAAAATACACCTATCTATTTTATGCAAACTCTGATATGAAAGTTACTATAGTATAACACTATATTAAAGCAATTAAATAATACTTAATAGCTAAATGATTGCACTGTTTGCAAGATGGCACCACCCTCTTTGCAAACAAACAAGAGGGCCAAGATGACCATATATCGCTCACCTGGCTAAGATTGGCTATAATACATGGCCAACAATGGCATCAGAGGAAGAGCAAATTTTGACCCAGGGGTCATGATTTGAACAATATTCATAGAGGTCCACTACACAATATTACATTCCAAATAGGTAAGCTCTGGGCCTCATCGTTTTAGACAAGAAAATTTTTGACATTTATAAGCCAATGTGAAATCAAGTGACCTGTGATTTTGGGGGTTCATGATTCTAAGTCGATAAAAGGCCTTAATTTTTAAAACAAATCCCTGACAGAGTTACCTTCTCTTGCCTACAGATGGGGGTAATGATGTGAAATAGCATTAAAAGTTTCAAAGCAATATCTCAAAGGGTTAAGGCAATAAGTGGATTTTACCCATATTCAATGTATTTTCTAAGTCAAAAAGGGGCATAATTCTGTCAAAAACCTTGACAGAGTTATGTCCTCTTGTCTGTTGATGAAGGTCGTGATAGTAAACAAGTATGGTTAGTTTCAAAGCAATACCTCCAATGGTTTTGAAATAAAGTGAGGTGGTACGAAAAACTTAACCAAGCTCAATACACTTTCTAAGTAAAAAAAGGGCCATAATTCTGTCAAAAACCTTGACAGAGTTATGTACTCTTGTCTGTAGATGGAGGTTATGATGGTAAACAAGTATGGTAAGTTTCAAAGCCATACCTCTAATACTTCTGATATAAAGTGGGGTGGTACGAAAAACTTAACGCCGACGCCGGGGCGAGTAGGATAGCTCCCCTTTTCATAGAAAAGTCGAGCTAACTAGCAACAAAATGTGATAAATAACAAACCATCATGAGCAAAAAAAACAACAAAAACATAAAATAAAAATAGTAGAGGATAAATAATCATATTAGTTGAATTTACATTGCCAGAAAAAAAGCCATCATTCTCATAATTATGTAACATGGAAGCCATCTCATGTAACATGGTATATGACTTTTAACAGCTAATTATGCTAAAACTGACAGTTTTTTAGACCTGTGCTGAATCACATGAGTACACAAGTACTAACCTGTGCTGACAAGATGGCCTTGGACAGCAGTACTAACCTGTGCTGACTAAATGGCCTGAGACAGCAGTACTAACCTGTGCTGACTAAATGGCCTGAAACAGCAGTACTAACCTGTGCTGACTAAATGGCCTGGAACAGCAGTACTAACCTGTGCTGACTAAATGGCCTGGAACAGCAGTACTAACCTGTGCTGACTAAATGGCCTGGAACAGCAGTACTAACCTGTGCTGACTTATTGACCAAATACAGCAGTAGCAACCTGCTCATTGGCCTAGGACAGAAGTGGTAACCTGCACTTACTCACCCTCCTAGGACAGCCGCTGACTTATTGGTCATAGACAATCTTATTTCTAGTACAGATGTACTTTAAAAACAGCTGCCCTTTAACAGACTGAAATATATATAACTTTAACAGAACATTGCCACAATTAGTAAATATAGTAGTAGTAGTATATAGTAGTAGTAGTACTATTTCAACAAAATCAACAAATATAAACTATCCAATAAACACAACACAACATAAAATACATATGATGACTGATGATTGTAATACCTTGTGTATCCTTTTAAAAGTGTCTTACCTACCCATTCTCATTGAGATGTCATTAAAACCAATCTCTTGACTTTAATGTACTACTTACCTATCTTTATACAATGTACTGTATTTATCTTATTGATTTTGAATTACTTTTTGGTAGAGGTCAGTACTCGCACAATGTTTTGACCTACTTTTGCTTTCAAGCTTCACCTCAATCTAGTCTACTGACCTGGTTTTCGAATGAGTTGACCTATTTAGAATATGTTTGGCACATGTCATAGTATAAGTGATAATTAGATAATGTATCAACTAATTCTGTCCACTGGTTTATGAGAAACTGTTTGATCTTTTGGCCTAGATTTATTTTAGACTGACCTATTTGTTTCAAATTTAAAGAGATCATTGGATAAATGCAGCATTTGATGTTTTCCCCTCTTCTGCCTGTGTATGTGCATGGTAAAAGCCACAGTTTATATTTAACTTGATGTGGTTACCTATTGTTAACTTAAATCAAATGATCTAAAAAAAAATCAAAAGCACTCAGCAGTGGACTGCCTTTAGGAGCAGTGCCAGACTGTATTTAGGTGAAATATGTGCCAGACTGCTTTTAAGTGAGGATCATGGTCTGACATTCAGTCTCTGGGAAAATGGTATTCAGACGAAAATGTGAATGAAAGATGACGAGAATGCTCAATGTATCGAGGACCAATGGTACTTAGTGCCTAGTGGAGCCTGGAGTTAAGTACAGATCTAATCAAGAAGTCTTGTACAATGTATAAATGCAACTCAACAGAATTTATATTACGTAAACTTACAGTGAAGAAGGTATACTATGTATTATATAATAAAAATAATATTACAACAAAGCAACTGTACTACAAAAAAGTAGATAGTTGAAGAGCAAATAACAGTTCACTGTAAAAATGTCTGAATGTTAACTTATATAAACATAAGTGAAAACAGTATATTCGTAAAAACATGACTGTCTAAAGTTACAAATTACATTTCACCTCTCCCCTCTCATTCACCACCCAGTCCTTATTAACAGGAAAGGGGTCTATTAAGAAGGCACATAATCTGTCAAAATAAAGGTCATGGCTGCAAGTAAATGAACTTTTATACTGTGTAGCATTTTATATTTACCGTTCTGGTGGGTAAAGTCATGGAACATAATACACACGCTTTTTATACAGCTTTTATTCTGCCAAGAGTCACCAAACAGGTTAAATCCTACAGAAACCTTTAAATAACAATGAATTTACAAGTTACTGAATGCTCAGAATAAAAGACAAGAGGACCTTAAATTCTCTTAAAATTATTTTAGACGTAAATACACATGTATTCATAGTGATTAAAATGAGTATTATCGACTTAAAATGCGAGTATTCAAGTCACAGGTGGTTTTGAACAT
>JAFMSR010000250.1:42500-65010 GCA_022818135.1 Saxidomus purpurata | reverse complement strand
AATTGGCCGGTATTTCACCGAAACGCAAATATTACGATCCTCGGCGACTTCCGTAAAATATCGGAAAAGTTTCCGTGTAACGTCACTTGCAGGACTCGACAAAGATCCGTTACATTGATTATAGTAAACGAGCACACAAAACTCCGTGTAAAAACACGATTAACTTACTATTTATATTGTTTTTGTAAATGGGAGGCGCCTGGTGTGTTCTGGGTGGATGCAGCAACAAATGGAATGAGAGAATAAGCCTACACCAGTAACCTTGGGACTCTAATATAAAAAGTCAGTGACTAAGACAATAGGGACAAACTTTCCGAAAATAAAAAAATGACAAACACCCCCCCCTTCCACACAAAAACAGGCTAAATCGGCAAAAACACTTATTAAAGAAAAATGGACCGATATGGTAATAAAGGGGGTTCAAGGGGGGCTTAGCACACAAAAGCTCGTAGCGATAGAAAACAACTTAAGGACACAATTTTGGGGGGGGGATAAAATAAAAAAAACTGAAAGTCATAAAGGAATATTATACCTTAAGGTCAGGTCGGATTATGAACCAAAAGTTAAAGATTTTAGATTTGGTAGGCATGAGATTAAAATAGAGAACAAAAAACCCCCAACCCCAAAAATTTCAAGTATTAGCATGGGGGTTCTAGAGGTGCCAATAAACAAAAGCACAGAACAATTTAAACAGGATTTATTAAAAAACAACAAAAATATTGCCACAATCAGGCAAAAAGAAATTAATAATAAGGGGAAAAGGGAAAAAACAAATCAGATAATCTTAACATTCACCTCTGCAGAAATGCCCATTGAACTAAAAGGGTCCAATGATTTAGTTCAACCCACAACTTTAAGCATAATAAGATGTAGAAAATGCCAAGCACCAGGGCACAAAACCCAACACTGCAGGAACAAAAACAAATGCCCGAAATGTGCAGGTAATCATGATTTAACAGAATGTCAGTCACAATTTCTTAAATGCAACAACTGTTCAGGCAATCACTGGGGGTCAAGTAAAAACTGCCCCGTCTATAGAAAATATGTATCAAAGATTAACGATACTAACTCCCAAATAATGCAGGACTATAAAACTAAATGTGCCGGGATAAAGCACACCAATCAAAACAAAACACCCACACCCACACCTGTTGTCACCCCCACCCTAAGTACAGCAAAACCCCAAAATAAAGAAAAACCCTTAGACCCCAAAATAAATCAACCTTAAATAATACCCGATACAAAACAAATAATACAAGTGAAACAAGAAAGGTGTGCTAACCCCCTACCCCCTCCTCATAGGCGAATTAAACAGGAAACATTCTGGGCAGGGAACTATGGGTATCAACAAAGAATGCAAGCAGGACCCAAATACTATAGGTACCAAAGAGGGCTTAACTCCGTACATACATTAAGGACAATCACAAATACACACCATCCACACCCACACATTCTATACCCAGGACCCAACGGGCATATGTCAGTGCATTGCCAACTTAACTTATGTAGAACATAGGATAGGATTAAATAAATGTTTGTTTAAATAACACAAAACAACTCCGAATAAACCATTAATGGATAACACAACAGCTGAGGTAAATACTGAGTCCATCAGACCCTGCCTCAGCATCATTTCGTGGAATATTCGGGATATGAGAACAAAATCATACACAAAATGTTATGAATTACAAAATTTTCTAATAGATCAAAAAGAACCAATAGATGTTATTTGCTTACAGGAAACCCATTTGGCTGAAAAACATAATCCTTTCAAATTTAAGGATTATCAAAAACCCGTAATGTTTCATAACAAAGAAACCCCCACCTCAGGAGGGCTATGCATTTATGTCCGCAATGGATTATCATATATAAACAAAGAAACAGATTATAACTCTGTAAATCAAAACATTGCAATAGAAATCATTGGCAAAGAAAATAATGTTTCGATCTACAATTATTATACAAATAGTAAAGACAACAATAACATAGATATCTTTAGAAACACTTTCAAAAATTTAGGTACATTGTAATTCAAATGTAATAGTAGGAGACTTCAACTTAAAACATCCACTTTGGAACCCAGATAATGACTTTAGGCGCGATGCTGGGGCAGAGGATCTGATAGACTTTATGAACGAATCAGATCTCAGTTGCATAAACGATGGCCAATGCACCCGTCTCGCCGAGCAGGCAAATCAAACAGATTCAGCCCTGGATCTGTCCATAATCTCCTCAGGTATGCATCCTAGGGCAACGTTTCTTGTAGTCGACAATTGTTTTAATAGTGACCATCTTCCAATAATAACTATAATAGAAACACCAATCAAATTTGAAAATATAATGATTACAGAAAAATGGCTGATAGACAAGGCATCCACTGCCCAGTGGATGGAACTCCATCATTTATGCCTGCAAGAATTAAGTTACAAAATTAAGAATCAAACAGTAGAAGACACTTTTAAAGAGTTCTTAGAAAATCTCAATAGTATTTTAGAAAGGTCAATACCAAAATCAAAACCAAAAATTATCAAAACCAGAGTCAAAAAAGTATGGTGGACACAGGAATGCCACGAAGCCATACGACGAAGAGAGATTAGACGCAAAATTCATAAAAGGGAAAAAACTCCCATATCTCTCATTTTATTCAAAATGGCCCGAGCAAGAGCAGTAAGAGTAGTTAAACAGGCAAAGCAGGACAGTTGGCGCAATTTCTGCTCAACTATCACATGTAATACATCATCTAAGGAAGTTTGGAATTTTGTAAATAAAGTTAAAGGCAGTGTACCAAAGAGCAATCCAGTCTTTAAGATAGGCCAACAAATTATTACGGAACCAAAAGAAAAAGCTAACGCATTAGTCAAACAATATGCCGAAGCTAGCAGTAATAAAGGGTGCACTAGAGAATTTTTATTACACAAAAGGATTATAAACAGAGCAGTAAATGAACATATCAATGATAGGAACAATGATAACTCACAAGAATATAACCAAGAATTTACTATATTTGAACTTAATAAAGCTTTGTCGAACTGCAAGGACGGTGCACCGGAAGAAGACCTGATTCATTACAAAATACTAAAAAAATTACCACAGGAAAGCAGGAATACACTACTTCAAATCTTTAACCAATCATGGGTAGAGGGCACCACGCCAGAAAGCTGGAATCATGCAGTTATCATACCATTACTAAAACCTAATAAAGACAAAAATGAACCTGCTTCTTATAGACCGATTTCTTTAACTTCAACATTTACAAAACTAATGCAAAAAATGATTAAACCGAGACTGTGCACATATTTAGAAAACAACAATCTTATGTCCAAATACCAGTCCGGATGCAGGTCGCATCACTCATGCGACGATAACATCACTAGATTAGAGTCCGATTGCAAGAAAGCACAGGCAGAACACAAATATCTTATAGCTATATTTTTAGATCTGAGTAATGCATTTGATAAAATGTGGAACGGAGGAGCACTCATGCAACTCCTAAATTCTGGCATACAAGGGCGCATGATAAAATGGTTAAGGTGCTTGTTATAAAACAGACAGATTAAGGTAAAATATAATGGAGCTCTCTCAGAGGTAGAGGAACAGTGAATGGATGCCCCCAGGGAGCGGTATTGTCTCCCATAATTTTCAGTTTAATGATGAATACTTTCGAAGAACAAATTAAAAACCTTAATATGCAACACCCAACTATAAATGCTCAAATATCCCAATTTGTGGATGATTCAGCAACATGGCTAACCTCAAACAGTCCGGTGCAGGCAGTGAAAAAAGCCCAAACTGTTTTGAACGAAATAGAAAAATGGAGCAATTCATGGGGTTTCATCATTAACCCGACTAAAACTCAAGTTTTATTAATACACAGGCAGGCCGTAAAACCTCCGGAAAGAACCACCAACTTTCCGAAATTAACATTATGTGGAACGAACCTCACATATAATGAGCATGCAAAATTTCTAGGAATGTATTTTGACAAAACCTTATCATGGAAAATGCACATAGAATACATGTCGAAAAGATGTCTTAGAGACTTAAATATCATAAGAGCAGTAAAAGGGAAATCATGGGGCACAGACAAAAAATGCCTTCTCAATATCTATAAGGCCCTCATCTTAAGCAAATTTAACTATGGCAGCATAGTTTATGCCTCCGCTAAAGATTCTCAACTGAAAAAAAATCAAAGAATACAAAACAGGGCACTAAAAACCATTATAGGATGTCCGAGGCACACCCCGACCCTACCTTTACATACCGAGACCGCCATTATTCCACTGCCTTTGCAGAGAGAACTTCAAGCATTAAAATACTGGGCCAGAAGCTCCAGACTGGGCCCAAATTTACCTATTAATGATGAAATATGTGACCACCCTGCATATTTTTACAAAATCAAAAGCAATAGAAACCTAAAGAAACCTTACGCACAAACCATTAGAACATTAATTACAGAATACGGCCTAAGCGAAACCCAAATTCAAGAACCGTGCTACGAACAACTTATCAATATTGAAATGCCCGAGATTAACCTAGATTTAGTTGGGAAAATTAACAAAGCAGAAGATAATGAAAGAAACAAAATTATTGCAAATTTAAACATTATTCGGCACTTTAGAGACTTTACTCAAATTTATACAGACGGTAGTAAAGACCCGTCCAAACATATAGCAGGGGCGGGCATAGTAGTTATAGCAGAAGACGGCACAATTCTACATAACGAGAGTCTAAAACTTAACCATCAAACTTCAATATTTACATGTGAGTTAGCAGCAATAGATTATGCAATATGTTATTGCAAAGAAAACTATATTCCAAAAGCAGTCATTATAAGCGATAGTCTGAGTTCCTTATTAGCAATAAAATCGGGTCAGTCTCATAGGCAAGAAATGATTTACAGTATTTTAAAGTCCGTCACAGCCATAAAGCATAGAGGGGACGAAATTCAATTAATGTGGGTACCTAGTCATGTAGGCATAAACGGAAATGAAATAGCAGACGACAATGCCAAATACGGCAGCACTTCCGGTACAGAAATTCCAATTAAGCTCAGCGTACCAGAAGTCTACAGCATCATTAAAGATAAAGTTAAACAGAAATATCTAAAGCAATGGGAAACATATTGCTCCACACATAACATAGAAATTAATATTAAACCGCCTAGTAAATTACAAACGTACCATCATGATAGAAAAATAGACACAATGTATACTAGACTCAAACTTAAAAGTAGCTATTTGAAAGGGGACCGATATGTAGACGACAAAAACTGTCAACACTGTAACGAAATAGAAAATTTTAGCCATCTAATGTTTCACTGCCCACTATATTCTGAAGAAAGGAAAATATTTGAAACAAAACTTTTAAAATTAGAATTAGTAGCCATTACGGAAAAAACTCTGTTAGATCCACCAAAAGAAGTAGCACAAGATATTCGCCTGGCGGTATTCGAATTTATCAAAAATATAGGATACAATGAAAAAATATAGATAAGGACTGTTAACACAATGGACTACTTGGCAAACACTCAAACCCACACACCCACTTCACAAACCACAAGCATCCCAGGTTGACTTATAGTAAGTGGCAAGCAAAATGGAGACGACTTGCATGTCTGGAGGGTAGAAAAATAGCAAAATAATATACTAGCTGGACACATACGAGATCAGAATAGTCTCCTGCCAATGTTATGGCGGCTCCGATCGAAAGAAAGGTGATAACTAATCTGTGATCGCATGCGGTCATGCTAGTAGCTAAGTGACCGGTATGAGCCCCCGCCTCACAGCATCCGCACCAACAGTCATGTACAGGCGTCTCTTATAAGGGTAAAATGTAGGAGAAAATATGTAAGATTACATAGGGGTAGATATAGCACGACTAATATAGGTTGTAAATATGTTATTTCGTAGTGACAAGCTAGTATCGTCTCTTAGTGACCTAAAACAAATATTTTTCACACTAAGAAACCCCTAATACACACCCAATAAGCCAGGGGTGTCCTGTAATATGCCTTTAAGTAGCTTAGTATACTTTATTATACATGTATATAAGTTAAAATGAAGGAGCTTCCGGTACAGAAAGGTCAAGGACACTAAACCCCCACCTCAGGTGAATCTTTTCGGCAAAACACATATCTAATTACTGATTTCATATACCTCCGGAAAACAGGAAAAGTTTATAGTAAAATACTTTAGAACTAATTTAAGGGTTACCCAAAACCCTAGCCATAATTATTAAGCACGATTTAGAAAAGATCTGAACTGAAAATTGTAAAGATTGAAAAAGTTAGACAAATTTATTACAGAGACTTTAACCCGCGATTTTCCAAAATTTTCTGGCATAAAAAACAATTTATAAATGATACAAGACAATGACAGTATTTATTTCGACCAAATTATATTTAGAATAACAAGCGCCAAAGATATAACACCAAAAACCGTAGGAAAAAAGCTTTATTTAAACAAAATCGGCAAAAAATCCTTTTTTTCTATATAAATACATAGAAAACACATGTATAGAATAGTTACTATAAATACCTACCACGTGGCAAAGCCGGTATAAAGCCGAGCTAAGGCCAAAAAACGGATAGTAAATAAACAAATCAAACCGCGATTAACAAAACAGCCTTTAAGTAGCTTAATATACTTTATTATACATGTATATAAGTTAAAATGAAGGAGCTTCCGAAACGAGCTCTCTCAAAGGCCCACGGCAGAGTTTTGTAAACAACGCTATACTATCAAGCTAATTACTTAAAAATATAAGGTTAAAGGCAATAATCATATAAAAGTACTATATATTTACAATAATTACATCTGTACAACTTGACATGTGACGGAAGCTCAGTAGATTAGATAGTTATTCGTCAATTCATAGAAATATATGAAATTAACAAATTTTTACTTTTCAGCGGTTCTAGTGTCTGAGTAAGAAATTTGATACCTACGTAGGAAAAAATAGTGTCTGTGGCAACATACCATTATAACCCCTGGTGATTACAAAAAAAACAACATACAACTAATAAATGTCCAAAATAATCACCAGGACAATGACTGGAAAAACGTAGAAAATAGAAATAATCACAATTAATGACTGCTTAAACAAGAAAACGCATACTTAATGCCCATATAAAGAGTCATAACTTACCAAAAACAGTGATTGATCCTATAACTAGATACCCCAGACATTGCAGTAAATGCATAAAACACTAATTATTTCCAAAATGGAACAAGTAATCTACTGTCAAATAACAGCCGGATCCAAAAAGCCAAACGCGCACCTGTTATAACTCCATCCGGTTCGTGCGCACTAAAAGTCGCAGTAGGTCACCCAAAACCAACAAGTAGGTCAGGTCAAGTAGTACTAACAGCAATGTTTATCTTAAAAAGCATATCTAACTTTCGCAATTATATTTTCGGAACATAAAAGATGTGTAATATAAGAATAAAACTACAGTAAGAACAATCTTACTCAGGCACGAAAAACCCAATCACATAAAAACATCGACGGTGTGAAAAGTACTGGTTAGTCAACCAGGATCAGGAATATAGTAGTTCACCAGCATCTGTCCGAGGACCGAATCGTCGATCATGCAGATCATGATCTACACTTACTTCTTTTTTTTATTTATAAGTAAAAATAAAACAGATTAACAGATTAAAATTAAAATTTCCTTCTGAAACAATTAAAAAGAATTTCACACCAAAATTCCACAAACTTTTAATAAAATTTATATTTTAAACGAAATCATGATCTACAGCAACATTCATATATTTAAAGACTAATTTTGGCATTCTATCCATTTTATAATACAAATGATTCAAAGAATTACATTAATGACTGTGCTGTAGACCGAACTGGCGGCCATTAGCACCCTGCTGATTGGCTAATCATTTTTGTCTCTCCTGGCTCCACTGGTTAATTTACTATCCGATTTTTGCTTCAAGCTCCGGTAGTAAACAACCAACTAGTACAAGTCTCTTTATAATTTTCTATTGTACATTATTATAATTAAAGAAGGCCTACTCTTTGGCAACCAATCAAATTCAACCTTTGGCTATACTGGCTGGAAATTGCAGTCAGGTAAATCTCTCCTATTTTGGAAACAGAAAAACACTTTGATAGGTATAGGCATGATGGGAGACATGCCGAGGTCTCATCCACAAATTCAAGCTAACATATTTGCTCTTATGGACGGACCTTTATAAAATTTGCTTCAAATCAAATCAAATCAATAGGGACAAACTGCAGTCGAGTGAAGTTTGGGCCCTGGAAAGTCATTCTCATAAAACACCCCGGCGCGACTATCAAGCATACATAATACGAATTATATTATCTTTTTAATGGTCGGCCTGGGGTGTTTTATAAAAATAATTTTTCGGGTCCGAACTTCATGTGACTGTATGACGAACGTTTCAAAATTCTAGAGTAGCAACTGCGTGAAACGGCCCAAGCGTTGAAAGTCATGCACGACATAAAGACAGAAAATGTATTTATAATTCGACCTTTGTAGAATGATCTCGATCTATTCAATTTAAGTATTTTCTTAAGGAATAAATTTCTTATAACAAGATTTAGACTTTGTTTGTTACAACCTTTTCCAATCTAGAACTTCACTGCTATAACTAAATCATGTCAAATTACATCATAATTATACGAGGATGTTAGGTTGAAACTTTTGTTACAAAATGTATTTTATTACAGAATATTATGATTATATTTAAGACACATGTTTTTAAGATCTAGTCTTTAT
Organism: Saxidomus purpurata; assembly: GCA_022818135.1. NCBI lineage: Eukaryota > Metazoa > Mollusca > Bivalvia > Venerida > Veneridae > Saxidomus > Saxidomus purpurata. The sequence goes on along the minus strand of JAFMSR010000250.1, from coordinate 56,258 downwards.
AACAAAAGCTGGCATTTATATTTAAAATCATTAAAAAAAATAATGTAGAACAAAGGCCCTATATAGAATATAACAGTTACTATACTAGAAGTTTAACTTACACGGTGCGAAACACTCCAGTAATCCATAAAAGTTTTAAATTCTTAAACAATATCTCGTTTTAACAACGTTGCCATGGTAAATAATTAACGTAGATCTAACCATTGAAGGAATTACAGTTAATCTAGCCCAAGGGCATAAGTCACAACAAAGGATGCGATATGATTTGTTGTTAATTGGCGCCCCCCTGCCAGCAATCTAACTGGTCACACATTATTGCATATTGCACACCGGTCAATTGCATTTGATAATTACACAACTATATACAACAAAATAAACAACAAAAATATAGTTTATTAACTTGCAAAGTGCCCAATTAAAATTATGAAACCTTTATATTTGTTTTCAAGTTTCAATCTTGAAAAACATAAATAGAGCTATATACAACTTGATAAAAAGCAATTCAGCAAAAGAAAGTTTCCAGCAACCCTATAAATGTTCAGAAAGTATATCTTTTTGGTTGCCGATGACACATTTTATGTACTCGAATGAAATATTTTTCTTATAGTGAAATTTGACACGTATTTAGGTAGATATTGCGATTTTAATTATAAAGAGTTTTCAAATAGATTTGCGTCAGAATTGTTTTTAACCAACAAAATCGTGTAACCTATTTTGATTTACATTCTTAATTCAATTGTAAATCTAATTCTTTATACTACCCACAAGAAAACGTGTCATGGAAAATCAAGCTCATCATTTTAGATATTGTAATTAGATCGAGCATTTGTGTTCTCATTTTCATCATCAATGGAAATATACTATCGTCCATATTTGTATAGTTTGTAACTCACGTGCATGCGTACATTAAGATCGTTTCGATACATTTGCATGGTACTTTTCTTACACATTTAAGAATGACACATAGATTTCATTTTGATAGAAAGAAATAGAAACACAAGTTGGTATCATTTGCATATAAAAAAAACTCGACATAACTGCTGTATTTTTATACTTTAATCAAATATTTTATAACATTACACGGACTTCGTTCTATACGTTACGGGCTCAAAATATCTTCATCTCTACTCTCTGAAGATGCCTAATAAGATGAAATTATCGCTTTCGTTGTTGTTAGAGTACCTGTTATCGGACACGATTGAACTGCAAGTGACGTCACTCCAGGCTAGCGATTCCGAAACTGCCGCTCGTAGGTTTCCGGAAATATTATCGTCACTGTCCGTACAGGTGTTTTTTTTGAGAACTTTATGGACTTACGGACAGGTAACCACTCAGTATTTTTCGTTAAAAATTGTAAAATTTGCATTTGCTGACAAATAATATTCAAATGATAAAAAGAAATTTTTTCAATCAATGGGACCTTTAAGTCTACTTTTTGCAATTACTGCACGAGCAAAATAGCGGGACTTTTTGCTATAAAATCTTTATAAAGGTTTATTTCGCATAGTGCAAAAAGAAATTATTTTGCAATTTTGTCTAGGTCATAACTTTCCCTGACTGGACTATTTTGACAATCATTCCTTTTATAGTGAATTAGTTCTGGCTTCCTTCTACAATAAAAAGAGCAGCTCAAAACAAACACATAAAAACATTCTTTGATTTTTTATTGATTTGGTTTCTTGTTGCGCTAAAAATATGTTCATGCTTTAGAAAAAAATAACACGGTAGATCTATAACATAACGGTAATATAACTATAGGTGCTACCTATCCACGGTAAAAACCAAATGCATTAATTAATTTGTAATTGTTATCATAATATAGTGAGGCCTACAACTTTCCGTATAATGGTACGATGACGTCCATTAAACAACGCTCGGTTCGTGGTCAATATACGCTTTTTGAATAACGCACCGCTTTTTTGTTTGTAATCGTGCTTATTAGGTCCACCATCCTCTAAAGAGGCTATAATCGGTACGACCGCATCGACTACCTCCCCTTACAGCGGGCGGAGGGTGGGGGGGGGACTGCGCCAATTCAGCGTTCCTGACAAAATTGGGGAAATGCTTTAACATATCATGAATTTCTTTTAAAAAAGTTTTTAAAAAATCATTAAGTTTAACAACCAGTTATCAGCTGGTTGTTGAAGAATGAAAAAAGGGGAGAAGAGTTGTTTTCGGGAATGTTTAAGTCATAACCACCGGAAGTCGAAATCCAAAATGGCTCCTGAATCGGAGAACCTACATTTCAACTTGGACGTATATATATTGAAATTATTGTAAATTCATTTACACTTAATTCATCAATAATTTTTAACTAACGTGTAACTTAAGGACGGGAAAAACCCGGTTTTTCCCGTATAACATAAATTTCTTTATGATTTTGACCCACTATGGTTTATTACAAAATAAATTTAATGCATCATTGTTTGATTGTAGTAACATCTCATAAACACAACTCAAAACATAGACATTTCTTACACAATGTGCTCACTTACTGTCCGAAGTCTTGTAGACAATACAAAGAGAAAAGAAGTCTTTATTGGTTAAAAAAAACACTTTACAATTGCTATGTTACAAGAAACACATTTAACTGAAAACAAAATTGATCAGATCAAAACAGATTAGCGTGGAGAATTTTTTCTTAGTGACACACACTCAAATAGTCACGGGGTAGCTATATTAATAAATCCAGACAATCTTTCTCAAAAGTGACAGAACTCGTTAAAAGGCGACTCTTAGCGCTTGAGGTTAAAATAAATAGGCGGAGATTTTAATACAGTTTTGGATAGCAATCTTGATAAAAGAAACGGAATTTCAAGTACCCATACACAATGCAGAAAATAAAATATTGGGTATACAAAAAAACTTTAATCTACTTGATATTTCGAGATTATCAAATCCCCTAAAATTGCAATATGCATGGTGTTCGAATAATAAACCTCCGATATTCTGTAGGCTAGATTATTTCTTGGTGACTGACGCATTTCGTTACATAATTAAAAGTAGTAAAATACAACAGGGATATAAAAGTGATCACTCCTTAATTTCTTTGGGTTTCGATTTTTCAGTTTAAAAAGAGGTCCAGGATATTTAAAATAAATAATGGCTTAATTTTGGATGAAGCGTATTGTACAAATGTAATAAATTGTATAAATAACATAGTACATTTTAATAATGACGCAAACCCAGAAGTGTTATGGGATCTTATTTAAAGCAGTGTTAGAAACGTTACAAACCAAACTGGTTTTATGAAAGGACGACGCATTGGAGAAAATGCCAGACTGATCTTTGAGATAATTGATCACACTGAAACCAACAATTTGAAGGGGTTACTGTTATTTTCTGATAACGAAAAAGCATCTGATACACTAAATCATAATTTTATATAAAGATGTCTCAAACACTTTTTAAAAAAATTTTGGAGACAGTTTTATCAGATGGATTGAAACATTCTAAAAATATAACAGCTGTTATAATAAATAATGGTTTTCTATCTGAAGAAATATGCATAAAAAGAGGTATGCGACAAGGTTGTCCTCTTTCTACCTCGTTATTCATTCTTTGTATGGAATTACTATCAAATAAGATCTCAAAAGATGAGAGCATAAAAGGAATCACCGTCCACGATACAGAAATAACACAAACAATTTTTGCTGATAATGCAACTTATGTTAATAATGGTTAAAAAGAATCTTTTGAAAATCTTGGTAATGTTATCACAGAATATGGAAAGATATCCGGACTTCAGTTAAACTTTAATAAATCAATTGTTTTAAGACTGGGGACAATGAAAAAAGTAACAGTAAATTCTGCATTGAAAAACAATTCAAATGGACTTCTGAAAGTGCCAAAACTCTAGGAATTACGTTTACAGCAAATCATCAAAAACGTCTTGAATTAAATCTAATGCCAAAGATTGATCAATTTAAAAATTGTCTAAAACTGTTGCAGCATAGAAAATTGACGTTATTAGGCAAAGTAAATGTAATAAAAACATTTGCTCTACCAAAACTCATTTACCCTCTTACAGTCTTGCCCAAACCATCAGACATAATTTTAAATGATTTAGATAAATTAAAGTATGTACAATTTTCTAAGGGATGGAAAACCTGACAAAATAAAAAAACATTACTTACAAAACGGAGGGCTAAAATTAACGGATATAATTATATGCTTCTTAAATTCTTTAAAATCTTGCTTGGTAAAAAGAATCATTGAGGAAAAAAAAATCAAAGTCACTGGAAATTATTTAACAAACTGTACCTGGAAGATTTAATTTTAAAATTTAATTTTTGATCGCAATTTGATGACATATGATATAAAATGATATGTAAAGATATATTCCTTAAAGACATACTCATAGCATGGTTTAATATCCAACATATGAGTCACAAAAACAACATACCTGAAAACTGTCATATTATGTGGAACAGTTCAAACATAAAAAGTGGAAATAAAACATTATTCGTAAAGGAATGGTATGATAAGGGTATCACATTTGTAGAAAAATTTTATGACTTAAGGATAAACAAATTCTATCCTTTTGATGAAGCAAAGCGATTATATAATATTTTACCAATTAATTTTATGGATTATAATAACGTTATCAATGCCATATCTGTTTTTAAGTCACTCAAGTTACGAAAAGAAATTCATACCCAAAACAGAATTAAAACATTAAGGGAAAAGATAGAAAATATACAAATGAAAAATATGGAAGAAGCGAAAGTCACTTCACACAAAAATGTACAAATATGTTCGGAACAGAGAATAAACAAACTTGGAGAAAAATATTATCAATCCCCCATATTTAAAAAAATGATACCATTTTGAGAATTTTTCAGTATAAATTTCTGATGAGAATAATACCAACCAAAACATACCTACATAAATGTAAACTTTCAACACCAAGGCTTTGTGACTTTTGCAATATGCCTGACGAAACAATGGAACATCTTTTCTGGGAATGCCTAGTTGCACAAAATATTTGGAATAGACTCAGTAATTTTTTAATAACAAAAACATTGATGTCAAATTCAGATTCATACAGTGTGTTTTGGTATTCAAGAGCATGGTGAAATTAACAATGCCCTAAATTATATGATAATTTAATGTAAATTCCAATTTCTAAAAATGAAAAACTGCAAAACAATTCCTAGAATAGAAAGCTTCATAATCTAATTAGAAAATAGAATCTTATTGGAGAAAAAATAGCTTTAAAAAACAATCTTAACATTTTATTTTTCATTTTTTACTTCTCAAACTTACCAAACATGTAAATGTAAACAAACAGTGCAAATGATGCTACGATCAAAACTTTGCTCTCCCTATCTGTGTCCCCCCCCACCACCACTATTTTTTTCTCATTTTTTTCAAATTGTCTAGCCTTCTTCTTTTTTGTTGTTTATCTATCAAATTTGTTGATCTTTTCTATTAAGTGGGATGAAAAACGATTTAGCATTACTATTATTACATTTTTTTATTCAATACATGATGCATGAAATAATAGAAAAACATGAGTGTTCACTGTTTTTTAATGGAAAACCACTATGTCTTATGTGCACCATTAAAACCTGTATGTTATTACTATGATTGTATCATGTATGAATAAATGAGGTTATCCGCAAGGGCCCTCAAATAAAAAATAATAATGTTGTGTTTTGCAACCGAGTAATAATGTTAGTTTTTATTTACCCTGTATGGTTGTTTCAAACTCAAAATCGTCCTCACTGTCCACTAGGACCCTGAAATATTCCCGCGATGTTTTTATTTTTTGTTTCACTGACACAAACTCACTTTCTGGTTCACAGCGCCGTATAAGTACTGTAACTGTTTGTGGTTGTTGTTGTACTACGTCAACTATTCCCTGGTATACTGAAGCAGTCATTGTCACACCCTTCAACTCAACACGATCAATATTAACCATGTCAGATGTCAATAGTTCTCTGTCACCAAGATTGATCCTCGACAACTCCACGTGTTTTACGTGCACTGACAAACGTAATGTTTCCAACATTGTTTCAATGGCAACAGGAGATTCTAGCCCCCTGCACACAAATGTATTTAGTTTACTGTCTGCTGGAACACAATTTATAAAGTGCAACACAAGATCTGGATTAGATAAATCATATAGACAACACTTCTCTAACGACGCCATATTAATGTTCAATTCTGACACAGGTATGAATTCCAGTGTTAACTGGTTTAGTTGTGAATGTTGTGACAAATCCAGGCACCCAGTACTGGTAGGCCCCACTTCGTCGATACAGCGTAATGTTATCAGCTCAACCTGTGATATCAAATCATATACCGATGTCCACACACTGTGATCCATTTTAAACGCGTCGGTATTTATGGCTTCTAATTTCTGATATTTTGTCACGTTCTCAGACAGATTACGAGACCAAGAACCTAGACGACCATTACACGATAAATATAAACATTTAACCGAACTGCTCAATAGAGGCAAAGTGTCGTGGTCATTATATTCACGGCACCTGTAGTGTATTTTCTCTAAGTTTTCTATGTCCTTAAGTGTGAAATATTCAATAACTTCCTGTACACTGCTGTAAGGTGTGTCACGCGTGTAATCCATGTCAATATAAAGTGATCTAATATTTTGTTTATTTCTCGTTGTCAGTTGTTTGAGATTTTCGCGGTATTGTTCTTCCTCACAGCTTCTTTCTATAAACACGTCCTGTAAACAAAAAATGACTTCATTTTCACGTGGGATTTCTTTTGCAACATGAAATGCACATGTCCTGGAAATCTTTTAGTGGATGGCTGAAACCAAACATTGATGTGTATCTGTCAAGACTGCTTCTGTATTCGCGTGTTATTTCATCTTCATTCATAATTTTCACCATTTCACGTGAAATCAAAGGTGACACGTTCACAATCATACCACAACTAAATGTAAGAGTTGTCCACTTTTCTAGAATGTGTTTGACACATTTACATTTTGAAAGCACTATTTCTGGTACTGAGGTTTGATCTGAGGTTGAATGCATGTATAATGCCGCGAAAAATTCATGCACTGTTTTATGTGCAAATGACACTTCTGATTTTTTGTTCTAACAATGTTCCTGGAACTTTACTTTGGGTTATAAGTCCTGTTTTCAGACAGAAATTAAGACACTCTTTGTTGAGATATTCATCTGCAACACAACTGTCAAATACTAGCGTGTGTTCTTCTCTTGTTTCGTTGAATAATGTTTCATATGCTAATTGTCCTAAGGATGTAAGAAGTGTGTAGAATTTCTTACAGTGTTTTTTTCACTGAAACATTGAGGAATATCACCCTTGGGAAGATCAACTTTCGGTAATAACTCGATATAATTCTGCACAGTTCTTGACAGCAAAAGTTCTGTAATCTGACTGTATAAGTCACACATAGATTGTCTTAGTTCTATTTTGTTACACCACAAAAATAACAAGTACATTAGAAGAAGCGGATTAGCTTCGAGATCCGAAAGTTTTTTTCTGTCACAGCTCTGGTAAACTCTGCCACGTGATTTTCTAATGTCAATTCATTTTTCTCAGGAAGCAAATGTGAAATCACTGATCTTTTAAGTGCGTTTGCTGACTCCTGGTTAAGTCCCGAAATTTCAAGTTTTTTGTCGATTTGACCGGATTGCAGACCACTCACGCTTAATTTCCATGGTCGAGTGGTTGTCAGGACTGTAGTACGTTCCCTAGCTTTCCGATGTGGAATGGACTTCAATTCTTGCTCACAGGAATTCGACGGGTGACTCCATTCGTCAAGACCATCTAGTATAATAAGACATCTTTCCTTACAGAAGATATTTACTAGATCTTCTCGGGAATAATCATGCGCTAGTTGTGAAATGATTTGTGTCCAGATAAGGTCATCAATGTCACATTTACTGGAACTATTGCGTAACAACAACAAGAAAATGAAACGAAATTCATTTACGGCTTGGATTTCTTCTTGTGAGAAATGATGTGCTTCGTCTTCGTGTTGTTTATTTGAGTGACACCATGCTAGAGTCAGTCGCTTGCTTAGGGCAGTTTTGCCGAGCCCAGCATCTGCTGTCAAATATATCTTTTGGCACATTTTGTCGTCGTTATAGAACACATTGCGAAGTGGTGTAACCGCTGTCCTTTCTTGTTTTACACCACTGCAGCTCCTTTGTAGTTTTAATGAATAAATATCTGGCATAACATAGAATTCCAGAATTGGTGTGGTTTCTTCTATCAAAGGCGACAGTGAAATTGTGCGATGCTCGTCCCTGTAGAAAGAAATCAAGTCGTCTTGAAGATCTGAAATATAAAATTGATTTTATTTTATTATTCTAACCATGTACCATTAAACACATAAAATCATTCAATACTAGTGATTCGTTACATGTATACTGTACAGTATAGTCTTTGCTAAAGTGACACATTGATTTTATTGCATATTTATTGTGTCTTCAAACTGACTCAAAGCTTTTTTAACAATATGATTTTGTTATACAAAGTGTACATCTAGAATTTTAGAAAAATGTTGATGAAAGTACAGCTTAAATATGAATTTACTGTTACCTTTGAAAATACACATAAAGGCGTTTTATCATTTATCACACGACGCCTGACAGCTTTCAACGTGTGTGTTATATTTAAAGCTTATATAGAAAAACCACAGGTACAAGAAATCGGATAAAGTTACTTCATTATTCTGAATGAAATTATCCGCAGCTATCTTTTGCCGGAAAAAGTCTTGCTTGACAGGCTTTTACAAAAATGTAATAAATCACTGATTTATTTTATCACTGACTGTGTGTATCTCTCTGTATCAGATTCAAGTAACCTTTCAGAACTTTATATTTACCCATTATTATGAGTTAAACATGTTGATTGTGACGTTGTGTTTAATCAGACGTAATTACGTTCATTTATTTAACACACGATACGAAACTCCTTTTAAAAGTATTTATACATCATTGCAACTACTATGAAGATTTATTCATTTCAACACCCTTTTCGATCTCGAGATCTCCGTTTAAACATACATTAAAATATGTAAATTTCACAAGCTGGACTACAGATCACGACACGTATTTTGACACATTTATGCAAAAATTAAAAGCACTATTTTAATTCATAAGAGCACTGTCTGAAAACGGTCAGAGAAGCCTGTTAGAAACAAAAATACTGGTTCCCATTTAGCTGATTAGATTACCAATACTCGTGTATATAGAATAATCAACACTGTCTGTAACAATTTTATCACATGCAGTTCAATGTAACAGGGACCCTATTTATTTTCACAACACTCAATAAAGGTACGCTGGTGGATGGAACGTAGCCAGTACATATTCGTTGAAATTAATGTTTGCCCTACATTTTTGTCCAATAAAAAAAAACTGCCTTCCAATTTGCCATAAACTTCTGCCAGGTTATTATATGCAACAAAAAATCTTTATATTCCGTTCCATAAAACTAATTAAATCGTCTGAAACAAGATTGCAAATATTATTAATACATATTTCTTCCCACCTTTTTCAATGACAATCTTTTTTGAGACACAAATTTATAAATACAGTCAAAAGGTTATAATATAGAGATGACTGTTGTGTACATTATAAGTTAAAGTCCCAGGATCTTTTTAAAGTTATTGATATTGTAATATAAATATACTGATAGGATAATGATAAAACCATGTTCTATTAACTCTAAAACAATGTTGACATTTTCATTTCTTTTTGTATTCACGTCACTTTTTCTCGAAAAAGAATTGCCAGGAAGCCTTTTTTATTTTTTGCAATATCATTAAAAAATACTGCTCTATATTTCTAACATGTACATCGATTTAAAGAGGCACTCCCTACATCTAGCCGATTATATTCTCGAAACATGTATTGTGTGTTCAATGAACGTAAAATGATAAATAAATACAATTTCAAAGAAGAACCCATGGCGAAAAATGCCTCATTGTACCACAAATAATCAATATAGAGGCCTACTGTAATAAATCGCATCTACCCATTAAACGTACAACAACAACTCTATATAGATTATTGAATGGTTTACGGTACTGCAGCATATTTTAAACCGCTGATTTTATCGATACTGACTGGAATGCATAGCTGAAATATTTAGGTTAAGTTATAATACTTCCAAATATTCTATTATTTATATTTGGAGATTATTTAGTCCGACATCAGTTATAGGGTATGTCCCTTTAAACAGTAAAGGTATTAATTTTTTTGGTACAAATAAAGGTCATTTCCGCCAGTAAGACATTTTTCTTGGTAAAATAAGAGCTACTTGTCAATGTGGTCCTGGGACTTTAAGAAATTGATTTCTACAATGCAGGTTAAATAATATCGGAGATTATTAGTTTTACACAACCACCCGTAAAACATTAAAAGATATGAACCAAATAGTCAACACAAATAAGAGAGGCACGTTTTAGTAATAAGCAGTTGTAAATAAAGTCTTCATGTAGGGCAAACACTAAGTCAGTTAGAGACTAAAATAGAAACACGCTCCGTGGCTAGCGCTCCCTCCTGTGGGTTTCTAAATTGTATAAAATTCTCTATTCCGCCTCGGACTATTACGTAACCGTTGACTATGTAGTGGCATATTTCTGCCACCACTTAATTTATCACGTTATATAGTAAGTCACTTAATTATCATGATAAATATCTGATTAACGCGTTAATTTTTATGTTAACAGATAGCTTTAAGTATTGTTTAAATAGTAGAATTACACTTTTTGCGCCTAGATATATATTTTAGATAACATAATATACCTGTTCAATCTAGCATTATTGCAATTTCATTTAGCGTCAACCCTCTTTTTTGTTCATTGTGAAAGTCTTAGGCATTTGCATTGCATATTACTGTTCTCTTTCCCAGTATAAATTCAAGCCAAACTGTACAGAAACAAGAGGGCCAAGATGGCCCTATATCGCTCACCTGAGAACTACGATAGCCCAAATACATGTAGGAATTGCTTGTAAAGTTTTATTTTACCACAGAAATAGCATGTCGAGAAAGAATGTAACGCTTAGCAAAATGCACGCTGAAATTAAAATTCTTAGTCTTTAAAATGTTTGCAAGACAAATAAAATTGTATAGAATCTAATATCATTGCTCAATATAACAATATTATTTTGAAGACAAAAGAGTAACAAATAATCTAATTTTCGATAATTATCTGGGTGGATAAACGATGTCACGTTTTGAACAAATGAGCTCTAAACGTTTTTAAGTCGTTATATGTAAGAAAGATAAGACCATATTTAGTAAAAGTCCCAGGATCACATTTACAAGTAGTTCTCATTTTATCAAGAAAGATGTCTTACTGACAGAAATGACCTTTATTTGTACCAAAAACATTCCTTACTTTTCTTTTTAAATCGATTAGAACATATTAACAATAAAGTGCAGTATATTTTAATGAGATTGCAAAATATAAGAAAGGCTTTCTGGCAACTCTCTTTCTTGAAGAAACAACTTGAATACGAAAGAAATCATATTTCAACATTGTTTTACAGTGATGTTTTACAGTTTTGTAGTACACGGTTCTATCATTTTCCTATCAATAAATTTATGTTACAAAAATGTACTATATCGGTAAATTCAAAATGATCATGTAACTTTAAAATTCAAGTGGTAAAAAGCTTTATTCAGATCTAGATCTAGCCATTGTTATTGAAGACTGGAAATATTCTTCTCTATGGAAGAAAATGGTTGATGTTACGTCATTTAGTGTTGATAAGCACGGCATTGATCATAAAAAGGCCTTTAACTATTAAAAACATATTAAAAGAAATAGAAACCGTTCACATCGGTAAAAGTAAGTTAAACTTACTTACTTTTACCGAATAAAACTTACTTAGCATTTTAGCTGTAAATTTAAGTAAATTAAGTCTAAGCTTGGTCCCAAGATGGCAATACAAACAAAAATTATAGCATGTTTCGCAACATGACAGGGCTACAGGAATTTATGTCTTTACCTTTTATTTTGTCGGTTTTTTTTGTTTCTTTCTGATTTGTAAGTCGTTCTTCCACTTTTCTGACATCTTCTATTACTTTCTGAACATTGCCCTTTAAGCCTCCCATCACTGTTTTGACGTCTTTTTTTACTTCTCCTACGTCTTCTTTAAGCTCAGTTATTTCTTCTTTCAAATTCTTAACACCAAGCGTCACTTTTTCAACATTCTTGTTTGATTCCTTCACTGTTATTTTAACATCTTTTATGTCATCATTTGCGTCAGTTACATTTTTTGGTCAGTACTTCAACACGACCGGTCACATCCTTTCCTAATTCGTTGATAATGTCTTTCACGTCATGCCTTAGTTCTGTAACGTCTGTCTTAATAAGCTGCATTTCTTTTTCCAACGCATTGTCCAATTTCCGCCATCTTTTAATATCTGCTTGGATTCTTTGTTCAGCATTAGGTTCAAGGGAACTGTGTTTGTAACTTTCAAGTGTTTGCTGTAAGCCCGGTAAAGAATTCGGGACGGCAGTGTTAAGTCTCAGGAGAATCTGTTATGAAATGACGATTTTCGTAAATTTCGCTTGTTCAAAAATCATTTTGCCATTTCAAAATCTGCTTTTATCAAATATATATAAAAAAGTAATAGCAACAGCAGCAATAGTGGCAGAAGAAGTGGTAGTGGTTGTAAAAGTAGTGTATGAAGAATAAGTTGTAGTGATAATAGTGGAAGTGTTGTTGTTGGTGGTAAAGTTGGACATAATAGTATTGGCAGTGCTAGCAAATGATATTGTCGAGGTAGTATATGTAGAAGTAGCAGCAACAGCAGCAGCAGTAGTAATGGTAATAGTAGAAGGGTTGTTGTTGGTATAGAGAATAAATAGTTTAGTGGCAGTGGTAGTGGTAGTAGTACAAGAAGTGGAAGTTATGATTATAAAGAATTATTCATAAAAACAGTAGTAGTAGTAGTAGTAGTAGTAGTAGTAGCAGCAGCAGCAGCAGTAGTAGTAGGTGTAGTAGTAGAAACAGTAGCAGTAGCAATAACACAACAGCAGCAGAAGTAGTAGTAGTAGCAGTAGCAGAAGCAGTAGCAGCAGCAGTAGTAGAAGAAGCAGCAGTAGCAGTAGTAGCAGCAGAAGTAGTTGTAGTAGTAGTAGCAGTAGTAATAGTAGTAATAGAAGCAGCAGTAGTAGTAGTAGTAGCAGTAGTAGTAGTAGTAGCAGTGAGTAGTGGTAGCAGCAGAAGTAGTAGTAGTAGTAATAATAGTAGCAGAAGCAGTAGCAGTCGCAGCAGTAGCAGTAGTAGGAGTAGCAGCAGCAGTAGTGGTAGCAGTAGTAGCAGTAGAAGTGGTAGCAGCAGCAGTAGTAGTAGTGCAGTAGTGGTGGTAGTAGTAGTAGCAGCAGTGGTAGCAGTAGCAGAAGCAGTAGGCAGCAGTAGTAGTAGTAGTAGTAGTAGTAGTAGCAGTGGCAGCAGTAGTAGCAGCAGTAGTAGTAGTAGTAGTAGCAGTAGTGGTAGCAGTAGTAGTAGTGGTAGTAGTGGTGGTGGCAGTAGCAGTAGCAGTAGCAGCAGCAGGAGCAGCAGCAGTAGTGGTGGTAGTAGTAGCAGCAGTAGTAGCAGTAGCAGTAGCAGTAGTAGCAGCAGCAGTAGTAGTAGTAGTAGTAATAATAGTAGCAGAAGCAGTAGCAGTCCAGCAGTAGCAGTAGTAGGGTAGCAGCAGCAGTAGTAGTAGAAGTAGTAGCAGTAGAAGTAGTAGTAGCAGCAGTGGTAGCAGTAGCAGCAGTGGCAGTGGAGCAGCAGTAGTGGTAGT
>JAFMSR010000250.1:0-37500 GCA_022818135.1 Saxidomus purpurata | reverse complement strand
TTAAACAACTGTATGTATGAACAATAATAAATTACGAACGAACGCTGTCCGAGTTTATAAAGAAGACAACAGTTAACTGCATTTTCGAAAAACAACTATATTTATTATCAAAACACTTAAGCAGCTTCCGTTCGCAATTTATGATACGACCTTCTACATATAGCACATGGGATTCTTAAGATTAAAGATATAACACACAGATTTTACTTATGTGCTATTTCTTTAACTTCATACCAAACGAGAGCACGCTATAAATATATTTGAGGTAATTGTACCTCCTCAAAATGAAGTCGGTCAATCCTCTTTTATAACATAGTTAGTTTGTGGAGCGAACACCTCCTGCAATCGCCATGATCATAGTAGATGTGCCAGACACAATTAATACATGTATCTACAAGGTGTTGCAAAGTATCCCCTTTGAACTTAAAATGTTTCTATTGTATGAATTTCATATAGCATAGGTAGTTTATGGAGCAAACCCTTTCAGTAGTATAGTATGCCCTGTATTCGCATTATTTCTTGTTCCCTGGTCCAACATTACCTAAGTGACCTTAATGACCCCTATTGGCACTGAAAGTTTATTCAAGAAAGTGTTGCAGACCAAGGAATATGAATGATAAAGGATCCATTGGGACGATGTGATCTCAATCAAATTGACACTGTCCGGGGTTTCCTGAAAGTGTCGCACACCAATGCAAACGGATTCTTACCTTCTGGAAGACGGGACAATATGTTACGTCATATACGGACAGCGCATCCGATCGAACTCTCGGACGAAGAAAAACCTATGCCAGACGTTTCAGAGCGAAGGGATGTATTTGGTTCAATCAGTGACGCGGAAACCAATTACTATGGATTCGGACAACTCCGATAACGTCACTCGGGATCCGTGTGATGAAATTATTGAAGAAGCGGCGAATAAATGCGAGAATGACTACGAAACTGAAGTGCGTAAACTCATGTCAGAAAAAAATTGGAATCAATGAAAGGGAAGCCGGCCAAACCTCTTTTTACACCATGAGGACTAAATATAGGACAACCATGATGAACGCTTTGGGTAAAAAGATACTCTGGTTTTAATCCATTAAACAAAATATCACGTGTAGAAAGACAAACTGTGAATATAAAGGAGAACAATATTGGACACCAACGATGTAGTTTGAATATATATTACATATTTTACAGTGTAAAACAATCGTTTAAGAAGTTCAATACACGAGACATTTTCTAAAGGAGTAAAGACGAAGCAGAACTAGTTACTAGTATATCATCAGTGCAAAACCCAACTAAACACGATCCTTTTACATGTAATAGTCACTACAGCTGTTTACTGGAGTTTTTTTTAACAATCTATGGATGCAAATATATTTGCATATATATAATAACAGTATTTTACGATCATGCTTTTCATTTTTTGTTTGCTTAGTTCCTCTTTATCGCTTTGAGGATCTCTACAATCCCACTGAGGGCCTCCGCAATCCCTCCGAGGTTTCCCTCCTTCCCTCAGAGTACCTCCGCAACTTACCTCATTCTGCATTCCCTTTAAAGGGTCTCCGCGATCCCTCCGAGGCTTCCCCCCATCCCTCTGAGGTCGTTCGTAGCATCTCTGTTCCATCCTAGGTAATTTGGACGGGTCTGGAATACTTTCCGAAACATTCGCAGTTATTCAGGAAGCGGTACCAATGAAAATAAAGTCGTTCGTAACATGCCGGTACCATATTAGGTCATTTGCACCGGTCTGTGATATTTTCAGGAACACTCGCAGACTTTCAAGGGGTGGTGCTAAACAAGTGCTATGCCCATACATATTCTTAAAAGGTTATAATCCGTTTTCATTGGTTTGCGACACTTTCGGAAAAAACTCGCAGACTTTCAGGAGGCGGTGCAAAACAAGTTGTACCTCCCTTAGATATTCCTAGCAGGTAATAATCCGTTTCCATTGGTCTGCGACACTTTTAGGAAACTCGCAGACTTTCAGGAAGTAGTGTCAAAGGAAGATCACATCGTCATAATGGATCCTTTTTGGAACAAACTTTCAGTGCCAATAGGGGTCACTGAGGTCACTAAGGTCATTTTGGAACAGGAACAGGAAATAATGCGAATACAGGGCATACTATACTACTCCCTCCTTCAGTGTTTAAAGAATTGTATTGAATATTGGCACATACAATTACCATGAATAGTAGATATGGAAGACGCAAATTTTGTTCGTATCAATCAAGGTGTTGCAGAGCTATGCCTATTTGCACTTAAACACTTAGACAGTATTATTGCATAAATTTCATGTAGTCAGAGACTCACAGTGCATTAGATAGCCTGAGAGTCCTCAACCGCTAAAACAGTTAACCAGTACTATAAAAACTTACAAGAGATCATGACTAAGTAAAACATTCAAGACAAACCCATCTCAACTATAATATAGATGAAACCGGGCTCCAGTCTGAGCATAGACCACCAGGTATAATTACAAATGCCAACATCAAGCAACATGCACTAACATCCCCTAGATCTACAACCACAACCCTCACCAGCTGTGCGAATGCTGTCGCAAATTCTCTTAAACCATATATTTCTATTCAGGGGGAAGGGATTCAAAACTGATCTGCCAGACTCTAGTTGGTCTATTTCGCTTATATACCTACAATATCTCCAGGGACACTTTCTAACATTTGTTTCGAATGGCGAAAATTATATCCAATGGGTCTTGGCAAGTTCACCAGGGGAGAAATCCCACGGTCGGCCAGGACTATAAACAATAAAAAAAATATAGTCACGTTTTATGGCCATGCATCACACATATATCATCAAATTTGATAAATTGGACAAAAGTTCACAACATCACACTATGTGTACTACCAACTCATAGTTCTCACCTGTTGCAGCCATTTGATGTATCTACATGTATATCCGTACCATTAAAATAATTTTATTATTAAGAGTGTCCTCTATTCATGAGACAAATGCGTTATATGAACTTATATCAGAGTATGACATTCATGGCATTGCGTGTATGTATACTCTGAATTCACAGTTATAAGAAGGCACAGAGTGTTTTGTGCCTGTATTGTGGCCAGCAGTAAAAGAAGAAAACGTCCAAGTCTCAAACGTGTTAACATGTTATTGAACAATCAAATAACTTGACACAAACATATTGAAGTTAAGAGTTCAGATTTAAAAAAAAATGGTTTTGTTATTTAGTTTGCAGTTTGATTCGCAATTACTTGTATGTATAACCACATACACTGTCAAATCTCCATAGAATCAATTTAAACCTTTAGTAATATTAACACACCTTTGTTGCGAATAATGCAGCTGATTCCCGTATTCTTAAGACTGAAGTAATAAGCTGGAAACCAATGGGCACGAACATCTAGGGATTTTTGTTTTACCTGACTGCAATATCCAGTCAGTTTTGTCCAAAGATAATGATTATTTAGCAAAACTGTGTAAAAATGCCAGTAGCCAAAAGATAGGCGTGCGTGCTTGCAGACATGACACGCGTTGCCAGCGTACATTGGTGCTTGAACCACTTTGCCTCGCGGTTTCTTTACTGGTGTTATAACGCAGAAGAGAGGGGTTTTTTTTTGCAGAAGAATCGCATTTATAAAAACACGGCCAAGTAGATAATGTATAGTTTAATATACCAGTTGACTTATTGAAAGGCTTACTTAATATAATTTGAAATATAAAGAGTTTTATAAACAAGTGTAAAACTTTATGAATGAAAAAACTAGTTTACAGTAAGTTTAAAGGGTACCGAAAGTCAGAAAACTCGACAGCGAAATTCAAACGAGCCTGTCATTTTATTTCATTTCCGAAAATGCGTTTGATTGTGGTCAACTGCGTTTTAATAATTATCTAATTTTTCATTGAAATTGCGTGATTTCCACTCGGTTTACGGACGCCGCCATTGATAGCTTTAAAGCCTATTGCGCCTGCGCCAAGTAACCAGATGTGACGTAAAACTGCGCTGTCTAAATTACGGAAGTACATTGAGGTCTTTCACGCACATGCTAACTGGAAGTCGGCCGTTTTGAAGCAAACCATTTCATATAATACATGTTTACTTATTTCAATGTCTTAGCGATGTTTATGTCAGGTTTTTCTTATAAAAATAAATCTTGATTGTTTAATGACGTTCGGTGAAATATCATGCATGACAAGACCGAAAATGCATTTTAAATTCGGCCTTTGTGAAATGATCTATATATTTTAATTATTTTCTTAAAGTTTCTAATATTAAAATTAAGAATTTATTTGTTACACACTTATCCTATCTTGATACATATTTTCCAAAGTGCACAACTTTTCTCATATAACTAAAATCATGCCAAAACACATCATTTTACGAGAATGTTAGGTTGAAACTACTGTCACAAAACTTATTTTATCACAGGACCATATGATATTATTTTAGACACATTTGTTTTTTAGATCTAGACTCTAGTCTATATAAAGGGCTGGCATTTATATTCAAAATAATTTGAAAAAAGTCATGTAGATACAGTAAATGTGAAAAAGATAATATAGAAGATACTTTGTTGCAGAACACTGAAAGCTGAGATCTTCCGTAAATTCCTTAAATTTTAATTTTCGATTTCAATAAAATCAAATTACACAAACAATAACTCATTTTGACAACGTTGCCATGGTAAATGATTAGCGTAGATCTAAACATTGAAGGAATTTGATTGGATATAGCCCAAGGGCATAATTCACAACAAAGGATGCGATATGATTTGTTGTTAAGTCAACAATCTAACTGGTCACACATTATTGCATATTGCACACTGGTCAATTGCATTTGATAATTACACAACAAATGCAGAGTGCCTAATTTAAATTATGCAACATTTTTTGGATGTGAACGATCGAGGTAACATATGAATTTATTTATCACTGTGATTAAAACTAACCATATATTTAATGAATGATAGGCCTATATAACGTTTATACATATACATTATTTGTCACTAACCTTCGAGTTACATTTATAATGTATGATCAAGTTTGCATAAAAATATTATTAAGTCATCTTACTGGTAAAAAAACATTTCAGCTAATGAAAGTTTCCAGCCCCCCTACAAATGTTCAGAAAATACATCATTTTTGCTGTTGATGACAAAATTTATGTACTCTGATGAAACGTTTTTCTATCCAGAGGCGTACCTGGATAAAAATGAAGTATACGCACAGTTGTGCTAGGGGGTTCCCCCGGAAAACATTGAAATCTAACATTGCATTCTTGTGCATTCTAGGGGCCCTTTTAGCACGTACAGAAAACACAAACTAGGTATAACAACATGTAAATTTATTGCATCACATGTATCAAAATTGACTCGGTACAACTTGAAAAAAAAGAACAATCAATATCAATATGAAGCGATAATATATTAATGATTTTAACACGATCTATATTTGTCCCCATGTAACAAAGAGGGATCTGGGGTGTATTTAGATTGCATAATTTCCTCTAGAGAATGCAGTTCTTCCTCCGTGTACTCGGGTTCAAAATTATACAATACAAGTCCGTGATCATCCATTATAAAATATGTGTTTTACTTGCAAATGCTGCACAAATACTTTTGACGTAAATTGAAATTAATCTTGGCATTTCGTCTAATTTGTTTATAAGTAACGGGTGAAAATTGCGCTGCAATTATCGGTCCCTAATAGAATCTAATTATGTAGGATCGAAAGGAATTTGTCGTGAAAACTGTGAAAGGCCAACAATGGTAAAGAAGCTCGTAATAGATAATAAAAGACATTTTTTGTAATCAAAGGAAAATGCCACATATATACTATCAGCAATTAAAAGAAAAAGGTAGCGCTCGCTGGCCGCCGATACTGATCAGTGCAGTGTGAGGTCACACATAATGGGTCACGTGACTCAATAAAGCAAATATGGCGAATTACATTGAGCGAGCGACCGGCTAAAAATTGACGTTTTAAATCAAGTACATGTATAACAAAATTAATATCGCATTAATTTTGATTGCAAATAAGCGATTCTATATAAAATTGTACGGACTACAACATGGGAATACATTTTTTTTTGACTTTCGTTTCCCTAAACAATTTACTAAAAAAAACGAAAAACTATTTGCGACTTAAAGTTTTGAAGGGATATTATATACAAGATCCGTGGTTTGTGTACTGAAAAAAGATGGCTTTATGTGAGAAAGAAAAAAGTTTGTTTGGCAGCCGATTGTTAACTGCAGGCTTGTCGGGCAATATTCATTGTTTAACCATACTCTGCCATTCGCGTTTTCTTGCACGCTTTCTTTTTAAATCTCTTACGATCCCTCTGTTCGTTCAATTTCTTTCACTCTCTTTTATTTATATATTTTTGTATTTGTTCCTCATATATACATATACAACTTTCGTTAGTTTAATTTTCATAATTTGTTAAATACATGTTATGTTCTAAGAAAGAAACATCTTATTCACTCGCCTTTCTCTCTGATATCATACTTTCACTCTCTCTTTTTTGTATTTTTTTAAATACCTTTTCTTGTTTCGTATCGTTATCTTCAGGTATGTTTTCTTTTAGAAATAATTTCGATCTGATTTTTGTTGTTAGAACAGAAATAGAGGCTGAGTTATTCAAAAAGAATACATTGTAGATAGGAAAAGCATGTAATTAACGACTAAGGGGTACGAATACAAGGTGCATATGGCAGCTCGTTTCATATGATTCATTTTGTCCATTATAGTTAACCAGCATTACAGTCTCGGTACAACGTGTACATGTATAACAAAACATATACATAAATGTAGTTGAAAACATTAATATTATATTACAATGGGTATTCAACCTAGTTTGTATGTCAGTAAGATAATTGTAACGTTGTAGATAGGACCATTATTACAACATGTAACAAGAGCTGTTTGAACAGTTCCCCCGGCGTGTATTTGACTGGGAGAGTCAATTTAAGAAAAGAACAACTGCATGCAGGAGTTGCTTCCCTTCCACTGCCGAAATCTCTACCAAGACACAATCAACTATCATTTTATGAGTCCGATTTTTTATATCTAAAGCACCAACTTCAAATACTAATGCGGCATAATCATTAATTTAACACATTTAAATGCACAGCAACCAAAAATTGCTTTTATAAAACTGTCACTAAAAATACAGTTTGTGCAGTAATATGCGCATAATGTCACTTTAATTTGTAATCCGTATCTGTACCCAATAGTTAAACTGTATCTTCACAGGATAGTTACTGGACCCTATGATAAAAACTGGATGTTTCAAAAATGATCTTTTGACTACTGCTATTGACTGAAACTTGTCTGGATTGGCTTGCATTTTGTTACATTTAAACCGGTCAAGAAGAACATTATTTTCAGTTTGCAAAACTTGTATTAATGCATGAAAGTTTGGCGAATGAAATGACAAGGTGCTGTCGTCAGCATAGTTATTATAATGTACCCCTGTGTATGAAACAAACGAATATCATTTATAAATACATTAAACATTACCAGGCCTAAAATTGAACCTTGAGGCACACCTTCAGTTATACAAGTCTATGAGTTCAGACAAGCCATGTTATTACAATTTTGCTAGAATAATATTGTAAGGGAGGCAATCAAAGGCTTTAGGCAGATCCGTGAGGACTGCTGCTACATACTCATTTTCGTCGAGGGCCTGCCTCAAGTCATCCAACAATGTTAGTATTACAGTCTGGCAACCATGACCTTTCCTGAAAGCATAAAAATGTCAAAATTAGTGTCAACGTAAGTTGAAACTTGGTGAGCTAAAAATCTATAAAAGTTTTTGAAGGTATGGGCAGAATACTTACAGTTCTGTAATTAGATTGAAATAAAGCGTCACTCTTCTTAAAAAGACGTGTTACTTGTGCTTATTTTAATATATCTGGAAAATTGTTAGAGTAGATGGAGAATCTATTAAACTAGTAAGCGGTCCAATGAGTGAAAATTTACCATACTTAAGCATTTAACATATATTTAATAGCCTCACATTAAACTTATCAATTATTTTAGATAATGGTATCTTCATTTATAGGCACAAAATTAAAACTGTTTTGGGAGAAATTCCTATCATGAATTTTGTTCAAACTGGGATGGTCTTGTGGGTTAAACGTTGCCGATGTGAAATATAATTGCTGGGCCCATGATTGATCTCAGCCCGCCAGTGAGAGACATTAATCCTTGTGCTACACAGTGTACACTTAAACTTTTAGCTCACATTCCGGAGAAGGGGTCAAGTGAGCTTTTGTGATAAAAATCTTATTTCGTTATATGCTGATGTATATAAACGTGTGTAAAGCCATATATCACAATAAGTTAAGCTACTAGTATCACACTATTCTTTGCTTGTTAAAATTTTACATATGACATTTGCTACAATAAACGGATTTCTATTAGTGTATCATTCTAACTTTGTTGAAAATAACTCAAGAAGCAGTGCGTTATGAATAATAAGTTTTGAACAATCCCATACAACATCTTATAGCACATATGGAGTGCACACTGCGCATATGTAGTGCATCTACATTTTTGCCGAGGAATTCTTTCCCAGATCATTTTTGTGTATGTTGTTTTCTTCCAAGAGCATATATGTACATATTTTCTAATATTCTTCGTTCATACCTCGCCAGAAAAACGATTTATAACAAAAAACATGATCATTCATAATTGTTGACTACTTTCTTTCACATTTGTCAGACACTTTGCTCAAAGTTTTCATTGTCATTTTTAAACTTTCAAGCAAACAACATATACGGAGAGATGCGGAATTTATGTGAGGGTCGAATAGCATTCGAGTTTTTTTTGCAATTTTTCTTTGATTATATGAAAAATGGACACATGTAACATCACCTACCTTGTTTTTCCTTTAAATTCATCCACATATGGAGTTCCGGAAGCTCCGCATATGATTTTTACGGTAGTGCATGTTGCACTTCATATGCGGGTTCCCCCGGCGTGAATAAGAAAATCAATATTTGGAAAGTTATTATTTCATACTGGTAACGTGAAGAGTTTGGTGTATTGGGTTAAAAGCTATTATTTCCTCTACGCTTTTGTACACACACCATATTCAGCTGGATTTTTACTTGAAAAAAATGCGCATAATGTCACTTTAATAAACGAAATTTATCCCTATGCAAGAATTCATACACACTAACGCCCCTCCCGCACCCCCCGCACCAAGAAGCTGGACGGTTTTACCTATATACACTGTTTTTCCTACATTATCCTTCAAAAAGGAAGTTTATTAATATACTTGCTACAACTTAATTTTGAACAAGTGATAAAAAACCCATACCTAAATCGCTTCAGGAATGTGGCATGATACGGCGGTATCTCAATTCAATGAATTCGCGTGTTTTTTTATCTTAATTTGAACCCTTGATGTATTGACACACTGAGATAGCAATTCGTTCATGTGCACTTAATTGAACAGACTTTAAAAAACAACATAATTTGAAATACGATAGTTATCAGACAAGACGAACTACATGTACTTACACTTCAAATGAAAAAGAGGCATTTCAAGTTAACGTACACAAATTTTGCAGCTCTTGCAATCGTTTGTAATGGGAAGCAGGACGAGACGTATATACACGCCCGTTAAACTCGCACGTGGGGTGCAAGTTGCGCTACGGTAAAAGTAGTATAAGCAACTTCCGGCACTCAAAATGCGCACCCGTTTCTGTCATTTTTTTGGACGGTTGTCAAAAGACTGTCGTTCAAGAGGGAACAGAACAGAACAAGATGCTTGTGGTATGGACTCGCGACCCAATCTATTCTTGTCCCATGTTGTACGGAACGTATATAAATACAAAATTTGAAACAACTGAAAACTGCAATCGCATATTTAAGGCATGTGTGTAAGTAAGGAATAACTAACCGGTTTTTCCAATGCAAAACACTTTTCTGAATAAAATCCCACTCCAAACTGCATCGAATACGGTTGAATTGAGAGAATTTCGAGGAAAAACACTTCTGTCACTTCTGCACAAATCAGATTTAGTATATACATGAAGTTATAAAAATAGGTTTCCCGCATCGCAGTATATGAAATAGCGTGCGCGGGGTACCATTACGTTTACAGAGGGGATTTCGTCTTGTGTGAATGCTATATAGCACAGGTGTATGTCTAGTCTTGGTGCCCATAAAAAACAAAACAAACACAAAAAAAAAAAAAATAGAACCACTAGTTATAATTCTTAAACGAAAAAAAATGATTTTTTTTCTATATGTATATCGATATATTGAAAAGGTCTCTATGTTGCACGTAACGCTATGGGGGTTTACTAGCACACGCTGTGGAACAACCAAAATACCCAGTGCAGTACCAATGCACGCTTTCTCGCTGCCGTTTTCACATCGGACATTTAGCATTTTGTAAACAATCTTAGTCTGCTTAGTCTACAGTTTGAAGAACTTACATTTGAAGTCAAACACGCGGTATAGGTTTTTCTACTTTCGTTTTCAACAAAATGGCCGCTTGTGGACGATGTTTTACCAGTGTCTAGAAAATTGGCGTGTTTGACTTCAAATGTAAGTTCTTCAAACTGTAGACTAAGCAGACTAAGATTGTTTACAAAATGCTAAATGTCCGATGTGAAAACGGCAGCGAGAAAGCGTGCATTGGTACTGCACTGGGTATTTTGGTTGTTCCACAGCGTATGCTAGTAAACCCCCATAGCGTTACGGGCAACATAGAGACCTTTTCAATATATCGATATACATATAGAAAAAAATCATTTTTTTTTTTTCGTTTAAGAATTATAACTAGTGGTTCTAATTTTTTTTTTTTTTTTTTATGGGCACCAAGACTGGACATACACCTGTGCTATATAGCGGTAAATTTTAAAGCAGATTTATAAATAAAACGACTGGTTCCATTTTTATTCGATCGATAAAGACCATAGCCGGGTGCCTATAGTTTTCGAATCGTTACTTTTTTTAGAAATGACATAAACAGTATACCTGAGATGTGATAGAGGAAATCGAGGTTGTTTCAAATCTTGTATTTATATACATTGTCACCATACACATGTGATCAGTAGGTAAGTAGAATAAGGAATTGCATCTGTAATTGGTTAGCTTACACGCAGTTGTATGATGTACTTAAAGATACTGCAGTGAGCAGGTGCGAGGGTCAGGCCTGAGGGGGTGAGGTCCAACCCCAAGCATCTGTGTATTAATAAACGGATTTTGGCGTTACTGCGTTCCTAAAGTCACAGTCAACTCCGCTCAAAGAAATAGTTTGAAGCAAAGTAATATCTACAGTATATTTGCATATATGAAATCCCCAATTAAATCGCATGTTCGCAGAAATGCAATGAGTTGCTGACATAAAACTTACATGCCACAAAAAGTGTTCAATTTTCTGCTTCTTATAGTGTATACATATTTTACATAAATTAGCATACCTTTATCAATTATCGTGTATAAGTGTGCTTTGTGTTTGTCTGTTTTGGTGTTTGGTTTGTTTTGATCGTGCTTTGATTTGTTAGGCTACATTTAGACTGATGTAACATATTTTAGTTTTGCTTTTAGAAGCTTTGAAGTTTTTGAAATATGCGTACAACCTGTTTTCCCTAAAGGTAAGTGCACTACTCGGGAGATATGTGCATGCGCTGGGTGCAAGATACGATTTATCTAAGTCGTAAAACATATAATAGTTCTTATTCTACATACCATCAAATCAAGCCTTTATGCGTACATCAGCCCTAGCCATAACAGTTATTGGTTGCTGGTTAGAACCAGACGAAACAAAAGTCCAAAAAGTATGACATTCTGACACATTCCTGTCAGTACAGTTGCATTTACCGAACTGAAATCAAGAAACAAGATACAAGATACAAGAAACTTTATTTATAGTCGGTTTAAGTTAAACAAAGAACATTAGCTATAAGCTATTTTTCCGACAAAAACAAAGTCATAACAAAGATAAAAACAAACACCTGTAGGGATAAAAATACATTACATATACATAGTTTGTTAAATTTATGATATAAGGTTTAATAATGCACACTAAATGTCACTGATAGTTAAGAAATTAATGCATAATTTAAACATAAAATCAACAAGAGACCTGTATGCATATAAAATATTACATTTACAGACATACTTAATTGGAAGTAACTATAAAACACACATGCAAATTTACAACATAATTTTTTTTTAAAAACACATGAGCTCACTGTCAGTCTTACAGAACAAAATTGTACAGATTTTGGAGAAAATGCCAAAAGTACAAGGTGAACTGTTTAAAAACTGCTATAGAAAAAAAAAACAGAGATAAAAGTGAAATTTAACGTAGAACAAAAGCCGACAAAATTTTTAAAAAAGAGCTAAGACTCCTATCACCTCATACTAGGTATATGGTGAACTGACTGACAGTGGGTTCATGCTACAACAGAGAACAATCTAACAAAGCAAATTGACTGACAAATAGGCAAAAGCAATAAAATAGGGATTCATGCAAACAAAATAATAATGCTGTCATGCGAAACGATGGGTATAATACAGAAAAAGCAATTAACTACACATAGAACATTTGCAAGTTGGACCGCACCAGGCCCTGATCAGTCGCACAAACTCTTTGTAGTTCTCTACGCTACGAATAGAGTTTGGGAGACTGTTCCAGACCTGGGCGGCCTCGAAACTGAAGCTTTTCCTACCGTAGGCTTCTGATCTTATTGATGGCACTACAGCAGTTTTATGGTACCTGAAAATCACGTTCGGTATGCACTAACTACTTCCGGTTTAAACTAAACATAAGCACATTTAAAGTTATCATTATCTGAACTGAAATCACCTCTGGTATGCACTAACCACTTCCGGTTTGAAATTAACATTAGCACCTGTACATTTCTATCCGAAGTATTTTAAGAATTTACTTTTTATGAGTTAGCATACTCATTTAGTGTTTGTATACCGTCTGTGCCCATGGGTTGCACGGTTGATTTAAATGAGGTTATAAAATTATGACTGACACTAGTTTCTTCAAACTAAACTGTAACTGTTAAGTACTTTATTTTGAGCGCTATATTATTGCAAGTTCATTTACCATTTGCAATCTGAAACACAAGTTTGCGAAAATTGCAAATCAGTCTTGATTTCCTTGACCTCCATCTTGTATTCACATTTAACGTCTTCTATTTGAGCAGTAAAGTCTTTTTAATTGGGCATTTCAAAGCCCACTTAGTAGGTGAACAGAATGTAACAAAATAAATGAGTGAACATGTTCACTTCTTGAAGTTGACTATTTAAGTATTGCTTGCCTAAACTTAATTTACACATGCAAACACAACCGTCCCCCCAGTACTTTAAGTGCTTTGGTTCAGGTAAGTGGTTGAACTTTTTTCCTATTTTCACTTTAACCAGGCGTAATTTCAAAAAATCTGTAATGGTATTCGATGGCAAAGTGATTTTAGACTGTAAGTGTTTCGTCTGTAAATTGAAAATTTGACACAGAAACTGTTTATTGGACGATAAAATGAATACGGGTACGGGTATTTCTATACTTGAAACGAGGATTGTTTATAACTCGTCTACTTTTATAAACTGGCTATTCGGTCGATAACGAATAAATATTTATGTACACACTTTTTAAAAAAATTATGCACGTTCATTGACAATATTATATAGATATACAGTCAACTCGCTATTAGCGGATCAGTATGAGTATATTGCATGTTTATGAAAAAATAACGTGCGAGTGCAGGTTGAAACAGTTATCACTTTGTAGGATTTTCATTTCACATCAAAATGTATAGTAGCCTTTTAATTTGTTTTGGAGACGCGTTGATCTTTTTTGCAGTTTATATTTACATGTACTTTTGCCATTTACGGATCACGTGACAGTTTGGTTTTAGGTAGTTTCTCAAAACGTATTTAAAATTATTGTCAGCACCAACACCAAGCTTACCAAATACTCAACTGTGTAAGACAAATGAACTGATAATTTATTCAATTATATTTCACATATGCGGCATGATATGCCAACACTGTGCTTAAAAATGATTTATGACAGGCTTATCAGAAACATACTAAACCCATGATTAAAATATGTGAAACATGGACTGAAACTAAATATTTTTGGTACAAATTCAGATACTGAGATCAAAGAGTATCGTCTGTAATCAAAGACAAACAATTATACAAGGAAACGATATATCAAGTTACCCTGTTAATTGGTCTGTCCTAAAAATGATCTGACTGACTAATTGGATTTGTTTACCCTCGGTACTTGACACTGTCATATGATCGAGCGTGGGTTATGAAATATTACAATTCTTAAATAGTGTAATAGCATTGAAGCTATTATGCCACGTGTGGAGGTGCTTAAATATTTTTAATATGTCAAATGGCCTGCCCTCATAACTGGGCCTGCTTATTAACATATATAACCTAAGATCAAATGTTTTACCATTCAGTGATCTAAAAACATATGTTTGTGTCTTATGTAACCTTTCGGTTTATTATACTATACTTATAGGGTGTTTCTTGATTGCTTAATTAATTAATTTTTTACTTATTCTTAAATAACTTTTTTGTTTTTAATTTAAACATATAAGTGTGACCACTTATTTTTTTCGTTTTAATGCGTACAGTTTAAATATGTTATTATTTACTTCATATGTTGTCCTGGCAAGCTGCTGGAGCCGACATGCGAAAACGGTGAGAGAAATAATATAAACGTCTCTTCTGATTGGACGAGCAAAACAGGTGCTCGCTATTTGATTGGATGCTCCATAGATTGTACATATCCATAAAGTAGGTCAATCCGTTCTCGCACATCGGTCCAACAGCCAACCAGTTAGACTTAAATTGGTAACGTCGGCTAGGGTTTAAAACATATTGTATGGTTAAATATACTTACAGTATTGTTAAGAAAGCATGTTTTATTTTTATTTTTCAAACTTAAAAATTTACATATTTATTTAATAATACCTAAATACTTGTGTAAAATAAGAATGTAAAATTGTTCCTACTTTTTAAAAAGTACGTCACAGGGTAACTATAAGCCTGATATGAGATCTAGGATATTCCTCATATCTGCTTACATTCAAATTTATTGAATGTTTATTTGATTAATCCCAGTATCCGCTCTGTAAATCAAGGTACCTACTATAAGGTGAGACACTCTTTGTTAATATATAATATATATAATATATCACCAACCACGAAGACAGATATACCTCAATACCACTAACATACCACTCCCCCTATGTTTGTAATTAAGAATATTAAAAATATAAAAATCCAGATAATATGATCTACATATTTGTAAAATACAAGTTCAGATATATAATTAGAAATGTAATTTAGTACTTATTATTAGGTACAGGTATAAGTTAGCTATTTAGATAGCTATTACATGAGTTTTTTTACGTAATGTAAGGATAAAAAATAATAAATTTATTATTCAGTATTTGAATTTGAAGCAACATTTAAAGTTTAAATAATAGCTCCAGTGGTCTTGCTATACTTGGATACAACTTTTACTTTTAATTATTCAAAAATATGTTACTTACTACTAAAAATGATAAGACACCTTTACTGACTAGTAGGGTAGACTTTAATGAACACCAACCAATGACAATGAGATATAACAACATCTGATTAAATCACAAAGCATGACTTTGGTAATTTTCACGTTTTCAGACAAACCAGTGCTACACATATTCAACCACTGTGAAATGAATAAAATTCCATGTCAGAATGCTATACATGTAATCTTATAGATTATTTTACTGCTGTAAAGAGCATGTTCGTAGAGAGAATGCAATGTGAAAATAGAGAATATTAGGTTACTGTCTCAGTGTGGTTGAATTTATTAGGCGAGTCGGAGAAAGGTTTATACGTCTAATAAATCCAGGTGATAACCACGATTACTGACTGATTGCAGTTATAAATATGGAAATTTTGAACATTGGAGACTGCACCATAAAATTGTATAATATGTGCTCTAAGTGCGAGTGGGTGGGGTGTGGTTGAACTGGAACCTGGACTAGAGCTGACTGTGGTAAACAGAAATGTCATGTGGATGATCTACGTGCTTAATTGCTTGATACTGACTCCGTTGGTCTAAGACCTGTAGTGAACAGTTGCTGATAGAAGATTCATACATCATTTGTTTCTCTTTGGAAACAGGACTCCTAGTTAAGAGATGGATTGGAGCAAAAACAAGTTGCAAAAAAAAGTTGAACATAGATTCAAATATGAGTCATTCGTACCAGATATACAAGGATACAAACTGTATGCAATGATAGCTTTAGGATAACATAATTATCTTTTTTTTTCAAGAAATACTGTCATACCGTAATTTCTGGACCAGATGTTTCCTGATGGAATGATTGACTCAGTGATTGAATGACTCAAATAAACAATATATTAAAAAAGGACTTCCAATCTTCAAATACTGACAAACTCCAACCCTCCAGTGACAACAATAAAGTTCAATAGGCTAACTTGGTGATAATTTCACTGTACATAGCTGTATGTATTTCAAAGTTGAAAATTATAGGAAAGAACTTTGAAGAAGTAAGACACAGAAGCTTACTAGTGACTTTTTTGACTAAAATGGCTAAATGTTGATAAGTTCTTGTTTATGTCTGTGATGCATGGATATTAAAGGGGCACTTCCTACATCTAGCAGATTATATTCTCGAAACAAAGATTATGTGTTCAATGAACGTATAATGATAAATAAAGACAATTTCAACAATTCAAGACAGCATTTTCTTAATAAAGAAATACTCGTAATTAAATCTATTTGTGTATTCTGAAAATGACATTAAATGCTTGTTAATATAATCTTATTATACAAAAGAAAACTCATGTTTGTATTTTTATTGTGTCAGAATTTTAATCAATGTTTGTTTACATGAACTTCATGACCGACAAACTAGGTCATGAAAGTAGTCCGTCATCAGCTGTTGCTAAGGCCAGTGAGGATTTTTTTTTCGTAAAGCTGTCCTAAATGATTTAAGACTTGTCATTCATTTTTTATTTTGTACAAAATGACAATATTGATACAAGTTATAGCATCCAAAAGTTCCTTCTAGGGCACATCTGTCTATGTATATTATTGTATTACAGTCTAAGCAAGTTCAGGCATTAGTATCTACAATATTTAATACTCCAGGCACCTGTTACTACGTCACGTTAGATCTGCTTTTATATGGTCACATGGTAAGTTCGCGCCAATACTTCCAGCAACAATATTAGCATATTTCTACGCTATGCAAACATATGTAAATTAACATTCTTTCAGCTATTTGGAAGGAACAACTAGCTATAAAAGCATGTGTAAAATGGCACACTGATATGAGTTGTAGCGTTTAAAATCACTTTGATAGCCGATTAAAGTTTAAAAATGGCGGCTAAAAAGAATGTCAGTATGACAAGCCGTTGCCGTGTCGTGTAAAGCTTGCCTGTCGTGTAAACCTCATGTTTATACGACAGGCCGATTTTGTACAAATAAAGCAGTGATGGTAGGATAAATAGAAAATATTAGATTACTGTCTTAGTGTGGTTGAATTTATTAGGCGAGTTGGAGAAAGGTTTATACGGCGAGGCTCTGCCGAGCCGTATAAACCTTTCGGAGACGAGCCTAATAAATTATGACTAAAAAAATGGCTAAATATTGATAAGTTCTTGTTTATGTTTATGATGCATGGAGTTTATGTTTTCCGGCATATTACATTTTAGAAACATATCTACATGAAAATGATCACTGAGTGACTTTGGTTATACCACAGACATACATGGATATTTAACCATTTGGTCAGGGTCTATATAATAAAAAGACCGTGCTTGGGATAAACCCTTTAAATTCAACAACAGTGTTTTATCAGAAGATCAAGCATGCATTTTTCTTAAATATTAACAGTTTTTCATGAATTAAATAAATTTACACATACTTGCAACATCATGGGTGTTACAGTGCACAAACATTCAAAGTTCTAGTTCTAGTTATATTTAGATACATTTACTGTATATTTTGGCAGAAAAAGCAAGATTAAAAACAGTGATAAAAATCAATTTTAACAATTAAAGACAGCATTTTCTTAATTAAGAAATATTCATGATTAGATCTAGATCTAGATCTATTTATGTATTTTGAAAATGACATGTGTTGATGTTGAAAATTAAATAGATTGTAACTATACAAAACTCATGTTTGTATTTTTATTGTGTCAGCATTTTAATCAATGTTTGTTTACATGTACTTCATGAACGACAAACTAGGTCATGAAAGTAGTCCGTCATCAGTTGTAACTAAGGCCAGTGAGGAAAGTGTTTCGTAAAGCTGTCCTAAATGATTTAAGACTTGTCATCCATTTTTTATTTTGTACAAATGACATTATTAATAAATACTAGCTATAAAAGCATGTGTAAAATGGCACGTTGTTATGAGTTGTATCGTTTAAAATCACTTTGATTTAAAGTTTAACAATGGCGGCTAAAAAAGAATGTCAGTATGGCAGACCGTTGCCATGTCGTGTAAAGCTTGCCTGTCGTGTAAACCTCATGTTTATACGACAGGCCGATTTTATACAAAAATAGTAGTGGCCAGTTTATGAGATATACGTGACCAACACACGAAATGCGCCAAATGCATTAATATTTTGCAACCTAAGCAATGATACTTATTTTCAGCACTGTCTGAGGTGGGCTTCTACGAATATTTATACTGTATAGGTAAGAATTGCTTGTTCGACTATTTGCAGACATTATGTTGAACTCACCGTAACTCTTCAATGTGTGGATCTGGGTACTTTTATCCAGTTAAGTCTCTGAAAAGCTGCGATTCTACAGAAATTTGTCCTGTATAAACAATAACACCTTTAAGTTTGAGTGCGATGTTCTAATCAAAGACTGTTACCCGCATGCATTGTAGAAAATAATCGTCATGGACATAAAAGTGTGTCAATCATTGTACATGTATCAGCAAGGAAAGTGTGTCAACTGCCCTACATATAATTCAAGACGGTACTTTAACTACAGTGCGTTGCTGTTATTCAACTATGTGTGTACATGTATGTGCTAGTGCACTACATGTAAGTGTTTTAACAGTCTGATCTTAAATATGAACATGCCCGTTAAGTACAAAATCATACTTTCACTGCGAACGTGCGTCAATAAAATATCGTACTGTGCATTCTACTTACTTTTATTTATCAAGTCATGTCACAAACAAGATCATCCATTTCAACTATATCTAAGTCGCCATCTTACATGTAAATAAAATCCAAACAAAAAATGTCATTGTTTCGTCTAGAAGTCTGTTGACGTTTTTCTTTGGTTTAAAATATGAGGATACGCAAAAGTTTTGAAGTCTTGCTTTATGATTTACATTTTCTTAGTGAGAACAAAAAGAAACGTTTAACACATATCAAACACAAATAAGTATCTCGTTCGCAAGCGCTAATCCAGTATATATGCACAAAGTTGACAATAATGACATCACCAAATTTGAATATTGCCGTATATGGTCATTTTATTTTGTTATCAGTTCTATTATGTATCGTTTGAGATAACGCGAGTACAAGTATTGATTTAATAACGAATTGCTTTTCATCCACAGGTTGAACGAACATACATTTGACCCCCGCCCCCCCAACCTTATTGAACCCCCGAACCGCCTCTCTATGTTTTTTACTTAATCTTTAATAAACCAATGTACCAACGTCTTTATCTATACATTTTAAAACTGATATCAAAATAAACTGAAATTGTTCATGGCTCTTTACCATCTTTACATGCGCAAAATAAGCGCTTCGCAAAACGGTGAGTACCTGCGCATCCCGCTCCGGTCCAGCGAATCCGGAACCGTCACAATTTGGTCAAATTCTCCTATAAATTTCGATCAAGTTAGTTCTTTCAACAAGAATAGTCATAATTCAATGAAAACACATGCATATAAACACAAACCAATAAACAAAACGGTAAATACTCTACGGTACACACGATAATTTCTACATCAATAATCTTTCTAACATAATTGTTCTCATGAGAATTGCCATAGCTCATTCAAGTTGAAATATTTTCCCTTGAAACTTCCTGTGCTTGAGAACAAATTACCCACACACAGTATCACATTCCGCTTTTTTCAGTAAGCTCACCTACCTTTGTGTCAACAATTTTGGTCTACCACATCCGTTTCCGGAAGCCCGCACATCGAACGCCCATTCGCACCAGCGGTGTCGGATTTGCTGGTTCCTCCCTCGTGCCACGGATATTAATAAAATCACATCAGGATCAATTTCCAATAACGTTTTAGGATACTGAAAATTTGAAAATACATGTACATGTACATACAAATATATGTACAAATGTTTTGTACTGTTACTGGATGCTGAAATGTTTGAAAATCAAAAACAGTTTTTTATGATTTTGTGAGTTGATTATGAAAGAGACTATTTGACCGGTAAAAGGGGTTACAAAAGGCAACTAAAGGGACATTTTAGTTTCTGACCTTGTATGTTTTTAAACAATATGTAGCAAGCTTTATTAATAATTGCTTTTTGTCAGTATTACATGTAATAAGATTTATGAATTTGTGAAATTCGTCTTCTAGATCGTTTAGTGAACATCTCGCAATGTTCTTGACCATAATTTTGAAGGGTAATATAACTTTAATGTAAATATAGATATTTTGTAAATGTTGTTTCATCGATAAAATAAAATAGCATTGAAGTGGCACTAAAGGTTTGTGGGTTGTCATCATGTTAATTTAAAGCAGATTTTTTCTGTTTGTCTGACGGATCAGTCATGCATCTATTCATCAGCTGATCAGTCACGATTCAGTGTTAATCTGATGGTTGTATCAGTTCAACAAAACATCTAAATGTTAAAAACAGAAGAACTGGCATTATCCGGTTGTTTGTTCCGCGGTGCAAGTAAATAAACTGCTTCATGGTCGCACTTTTTATCATTATTGCTTCTTCACCCGTTACATAAGCCCAATTTCGGCTCACCAGTTTGAACCGGTTTTTTATCTGATATTTTTAGAGCGTCCTTTCAAAAACTATCTCGATGGCTTCAACATCGAATTAAGTAGACTACCGTTACATAGGCTCTCGCTAACTAAAACGGGTCGTACCGATTATAGCCTCTTTAGAGGATGGTGGAACTAATAAGCACAATTACAAACAAACATCGCTAACGTTTTGGGATTTCTTCACACATTTGGGTGCCTAATGTTAATGAAATTTGCCGTACACAACATTTTTGTTTTCTTTTATCATGTCAAATGCATGCAGTAGCTATACCAACAAGCGGGACAACCTAAATGTATGGTTTGTTTACATATTCCTTTTTGGACCTTCTGCTTCTAATGCGTATGCGCAGGAGATATCCTTCAAGAAGGACTCACTATATCGGCTCTTTTTCACAAGGCTTATGGGATATGCGTTTATTTTATCATTATGCAAAAACAAAATACATTTTTTAACTGTATTTAATTAATGGTCACAGAAAACACAGTGTTTCCATTCACATACATTTACATGGTAACCTTTATATTTAGAGTATCAAATGTATTTTACTATGATATTGTAATATGTATGTTGAGATATAAAATTAACAACTGCTGGTCAGTTTTAGAATTTTATGTAATTTGTTATATTTGTGAACAGTTTATGCTATATTAACAGTCTCTTGTAATCGATAATGAGTAGCAATGCACTTTTATACTGTTATTATATGCATTGTATTTTGTATTGTAATATGATGTACATTGATGAGACTTTAAGAAATAAATAAATAAATACTGACATTACTGTATGTGAGTATTTCAGTTTGCACAAAAGAAATAAATGCTAAGAACAAGGGAATTTCAAGCAGGATCAGAAATATTTCAACACCAATCGAAACATTCCTGCTGCTCCTCGTTATTTACATATGGCAAAAAAGTTGATGTTTCTGATGGCCCGACCGATTATGATTTTGATCACGACTGTAAAATATGTTCCTCGGGAAAAAAACGGTGCCGAAATAGTCACTTACCATTTTCCCGGATCAAACAAACTCATCGGTAATAGATGTCATTAGCGCTCGTTTTTTTCACAATGTATCGACCAGCTTGGTCTAAAATTAATGTGAAACAAATTTTCGGTTTCTTTATTATCTTGGGCGTGCAAGTCATGTAACATCAAATCATAGGAATGTACGTATAAAACCATTATCATCTCTGCTCATTGAAAAAGAAAAAATGAAACCAGGTTAGTAGAGCGGTGTTTCCAACTGAATACCTTTTGCATTCGCTCAAAAATTTAGTATTTTCTATTATCTCATTTCATCATCGTAATAATTTGCATGGCGTTACATCCTTACACGCGTTTCTTTTATTTTGTTTTGAATATTCATGTTCTTAAACATTTTAGCTCTATATATTTGCCCTGTATTTCTCCCCTGTATTTTACCGAGTTTTCAGGCTTATAATATATACATTTATATTCACAAATATTCAGTATTTTTATTTGTACAATAATAATTAAATTTTATCATTTAAATAACTTGTCGAACCCTAGGTGCATTGAAATTATGACAGGTCACATTCAAATGTTATAATTGGAATATAATCTTTTACTCAGATCAAAGTTTTATCTCGATGCTCAGATTGAACAAACACTGAAACTATTCGTACGTCGCATAAGATCGACGATACCAGCGAATACTTTATTTAACATGTATCACTTGACATCAGATTAGAGTATTTCGTTGCTATCTTAAACGTTATATTTATGATAATAGTGTCACGAGCTAGATGTTTGATTAAGTTTGGGTAGCGTGTTCAAGTTATAGCCTGTACAGGTATCTGTATGTGTCCCTTTTAATAATATGGCTTGGTATCGTGTTAGGTTCAGCAATGTCTGCTTCATTCAGTGGACAAACCCGCTTAAACTTATTACCTATAGTTTTGTTCCTCAGTATTTGTTATACCAGGACTAAACTTGTTCTAGTGTAAATATACTGCGAAATGAATAATAAAAAATCCGTTGAAATTAATGAATTTAATATTGGATGAGATACACCCTTGAAAATATTGCAGTTCACAACCAATTCAGAATAACTTCAAAGTGTTATATAGTCTGTGCAAATCTAAAGTCAACTTGTTATATTAACAATAAACAACAGTACTTTTAACTTCCAAATTACGTAAAGTGACACAGATAATGACTTTATGAAACTGTAGCTATCTATGTAAGACGGAAATGGCTTTCCATAGTTTTTTTACGCGCAACGAAAATGGCGGACCAGTAGACCGTGACTGACTTTTGACAAAACCAAATAATCCAATAAACAGTGCTTCAATAAAGCAACAGTATATGTTTGATGTAAAAGTTCATCAAAATTACTTCAAAAAGTGTCTCTTAATCTTTTAAAGAATTGATTAAATGTTTTTCCAACAAAGTTTAACAGAATAACCAACTGAGCGTAGTTGTCTGTCGGAAATTCTGGTGTAAACTGAGCTAATCAACCGAAAATCTAGGCCTTTTTATACCCATACGCTAAAAACAACCTAAAATAATGGTTGAAGAGGTTGATCAACCAAATTTGGTCGAGGCTGCTTCCACAAGTGATCGTTTCTCCCAACAACTTTGGTTGGTTCGACTAACCAGAAATGGTTAAAAAACTAATACTGGACTTTAACAGTTAAAAACAAGAAAATCTGAAATTATACATATTATGTATAACATTCAAAGGCTATTTAAAGTTCTATACCTTTGGCAAGCTAAACGATGCAAGGTTCTGTAGACTCATGTTTTGTTTGCATGTTTGAGGTAATTGTCCGTAACAGCCGACAAAAACGATTCATAATGCATTGCGATTAAATGGCTGCCACAGTGAAAAGTAAACACATGTTTTACTGAACCGAAATGACATGTTTCAACAATATTTGCAACTAATACATTTTCTAAAAGCTTATATAACAGTAATTTGATTGAATGTGTATTATGTCAAAGACTACATTTTAGTAATAGCATCATTTTTTCACTGGTCTCCATTTTGTTCGGGGAAAGTTACCTTAAACAATAAATCTGTTTAGGTGATGTCATCCATTCGAATACTTAATGTGATATTACCCATTCGAATAGGTGATACCACCTATTCAAAGGGAATACATGACATCACCTATTCGAATAAATGCTATCACCTAAAAAAAGATGTATTGTTTGAATGTTCTAGCTGGTGTCAGTAAACTATACTACAGACACTGTAGTTCGAACAATTTAATTTGTTTACGTCACACATGAATCTCTTGCGTTGTTTACTTTTTTATTACAAAAAACAGTTGAAATAAATTACAGGAAGATATTATTTGTAAATTGGCCTTAATTGATATAATGGATCATTTTGAGAACACCCCTGCGTTTTTTACGTCCTCCGATGTCCAACCTCACATCAGGTGTCTGCCAATACATGTCTAATAATATGTCTTAAGGTAGATTGACAAATGTATTTATCACAGGTAATGCCTAAGTGTACATATTGCTCCGATTCTGAAATAGTATATGCGTCTGTGCTGGTTACTGTATTCATTAAATACAATGAGTCAGACACAACATTTACTTGCGTTACAGAGAAGGCGCCACTCTCCAGAGTATTTGTCACATATATCGATCATTTTATCCAGTCCGTATTTTGTGTATGGTAAAAGTAGCATGTCGTCGCCTTTAATGTCATTCAAAAGTTATGGGATATGCCTATAGGGTTAATTGTATTGTGCCATTTGATTGATTCGGATTTAACGTCGCACTCAGCAGCTAAGGTCATATGGCAACTTCCAGTTTTCATGGAGGAGGAAGACCCTGGGTGCCGATTCGGGCATTATTTCAGTCACGAGCGGGCACCTGGGTAGAACCTACATAGCTTCCAGACATAAAAGAATCCGACCCAAGTAGGGCATGAACCTACAGCGGTGAGGAACAAGTGATCATCAGTCAGTGACCTTAACCACTCGGCCACAGAGGCCATTGTATGATGACAACCAATTGTCTGAAGTTTCAAGGCTTTAATGGTTACCGAGAAAGTGAATTTTAAGAAAGCTTATTAACGAGATTTAAGACGACAGTGCCGACTGACGTCAAGAAGGTTATCGGTCGATTGGAAAAAAAAATAAGTGAAAAAAATTTAACGCTTCCTGCGTAGACTGAGGCTGTTGTGCTTCTTCCAGCATGCCTTTATTGATCCACCCTTGGAGCTGTTAAACTTGTGACCCTTTCCAAGACCACGTGAAGATTTACCAGCAGATGTAAGACCACGCAATTCTCTGTGTTTGTGAACTGCTACTTAGTGTTTGCATAGCCACCGACATGAATTGTGGGCGGAGCTGAAGTGCTTTCTATTAAAAGTGAACTCTTAATAAATTAAGTGGTTTCAGTAGGTAGTTTTAATAAAAATGAAAGACGTCTATTTGAAAATCTGAGCGATTCGATTGGTGGGCAAATGGGGTCAAACACTAAATGAATTAAGTTATTTCAGTAGTTAGTTTTGATAAAAAAGAAAGACGTTTATTTGAAAATCTGGGCGATTCGATTGGTGGGCAATTGGTGTCAAACACTAAGATGATAAAAAGTCGAAACTATGATGATGAAAAGTAGAACCGACGATCGTAAGGATGTTGAAATTCGAAAACTACGTTGGTGAAAATCCAAAACAACGATGATGAAAATTCGAAACAAGAAAACAACTGTGACGAAAAGTCGAAAATACACAATAATATCGAATTTTCACCATCGTAGTTTCGACATTTCACCACAGTAGTTTTGAATTTTCTCCATCGTGTTTTAGACTTTTCAGCACCATTTTTTCCGCTGTTTTGATTTTTCAGCATCGTAGTTTCGTGCTTTCTTTATTTCAAGTTTATCTGATGCGACGATTACCATAACGGTACATCGTACACGAGCTCACATGTAACTAAGACCTGTAGTCGTTTGTCACTAGTTGTAGTTGCAGACAACCAAATACCAAGCCGTATTCGTCTTATAGCGGCATATAAAATCAAAGGACTGAAAGTACTGGAAGCTCGATTGTTTTTTAACAACACAGTCTGCACACATACATAAGTAAATATCAGGACAACACAGACTGTACACATACATGTGTAAATATCAGGACAGCCCCTTACACGAGTAAAGTTATAAACTTGAGACACAACTGTCCACAAATTTTGACCTTTAACCATTTGTGTAAACTTTACTTTTGAGGTAGGAACCCATGTGCTCACCTTTTGCATTCAGTGACTATGCTCAACTACCCTATGAAGTATCATAGCTGTGAATGGTAACTGAGAAATGGATTTTGGCAAAACTGAACTGAAAATTCATAGTTTGAACAACCTTTAATGTCATTCAAAAGTTATGGGATATGCCTATAGGGTTAATTGTATTGTGCCATTTGATTGATTCGGATTTAACGTCGCACTCAGCAGCTAAGGTCATATGGCAACTTCCAGTTTTCATGGAGGAGGAAGACCCTGGGTGCCGATTCGGGCATTATTTCAGTCACGAGCGGGCACCTGGGTAGAACCAACATAGCTTCCAGACATAAAAGAATCCGACCCAAGTAGGGCATGAATCTAAAGCGGTGAGGAACAAGTGATCATCAGTCAGTGACCTTAACCACTCGGCCACAGAGGCCATTGTATGATGACAACCAATTGTCTGAAGTTTCAAGGCTTTAATGGTTACCGAGAAAGTGAATTTTAAGAAAGCTTATTAACGAGATTTAAGACGATAGTGCCGACTGACGTCAAGAAGGTTATGACAATGGCTCTTCTGTTTTTCATAGAAAAGCTAAAAATGGATGAATCAATCTTTTGTTATACATTGATTTAGTATATACCTATTGTAGAACAAGTACTTGCAGCTTACATTAACTATCCTGATGAGTGCTTCCAAAATACTGCGAATTGCAATATACCAGGTCTATTGCGCACCCCTAGTCATTACCAGCCTCTCTACCATGCTGTTTTAAATTTTCATTACTTGTCTAAAACAACAACTGAATGTTTTAATAGCAGGCTATTTTCTTTCATATTTAACATATATTGGCTCTAACAGTATTTCGTAACAAGTAATAATAATAATAATAATAATAATAATAATAAATGATGATGATGATGATGATGATGATGATGATGATGATGATGATGATGATGATGATGATGATGATGAAACAATATAATAATTTATGTATGAATGTACCCGCCAAAATTAAGTGTAGCAAAAGAATCATGGTAAAGTTTGAAAGTTTTAGTTACAATACAATACAATATAATAAATCCTATTTGTATTTATATTGAGTTAATATCTGTTCTTCGTAAATGACAGCATGCTCTAGAGAAATGAATTTGATTTTCCCTTTAGATTATTGTATTTCTGTCTACATTTAAAAATCGTATTAAAGACATGTAGATCTATTTGATTTCTTACAGTTTTTCGTCTCCAGGTACGAACCGACTTCGGTAAAATGCGGACATTTTCGTACCCTTTTCGAACCACGCATTTACATAAAATACAACAATAACAACGTGTTTAAAGCATAAAAATAAGTTGTCATATTTCAAAAAGACATCTACAAGTGCCTCTGTAAAGTTAATTAGCTGATACGTTTCAGTTTTATACCTAAACGCGTATTTTAGACTAGTGTTTCAGTGCGGCATATCTTTAAACATACACTTTTGATGATAGAGGCGTTGGCAAGTTATATAAATTGTTGTTTATTTATGTTGAATTCCGAGTTTTGTAATTTAAAATTCAAAAGTACCTAGTGGTTCCATAATGTATTACGATGTTCCGATAGTTTATGTTCACAAAAACAATATCGGATAAAAAGACTTTAAATTATTCGGCCCTGACTAGTTGTCTTTTAGTGTCTCCGGTCTGATTTAAGAGCATAATAACATCATAGATAAATCAGCTACGTAGCTTGTTGTAGTCCGTTTGTCTGTATAATATCATGTTTAAAATGTTACGTGTAGATGAAATTTATCCGGCATAGCAAAAAGTATGTTCAACTTACTTTTGACTAAAATGACTTCTTTCGATTTATATTTAAATATTACCAGAAAATGATAATCTTCCTTCGCTGTACACGACAAGGTGCAGGTGCAAGTATAAACAGGTAAAATCGTACCCAAAGATACAGTTGACAGACGCTTATTAAATAAGGTATGTACAGTAAAACCTATTCATGTAGAAGTCCAAATATATCCGTATAACTAGCCGGTATATAAAGTTGTTGCGCATAATTTTCTGGCAGATGAGATCTCATCCACAAATTCAAGCTAACATATTTGCTCTTATGGACGGACCTTTATAAAATTTGCTTCAAATCAAATCAAAATTATCTGGCAGATCGGTAGCAGAGCTAGGGGAGAGCACACCGAGAAGATGATTGAGAAATAATTAAACCATAATTATTACAAAGACTTTGGCATAGTAAATATAGGCGAGGTTCCCTCATATTTGCAGCTTCGGCTCATACTTGCAGGGTCCTCCTGAAATCTGTATTAAACTATAAGTTCGAGTCGTGGTGTAAGCTGATGGTTAGATTATAGTTTCGAACATGGTTTGTGGCCAGGTTGAGACAAGGAGCGGATCGGTGATAGAGCTAATAGAGAGCACATCGAAGAGATAATTGAGACATAATTAAGGCATAATTACTTCCAGGACTTTGGCAGAAGCTCCCTCATAATTGCAGCTCCGACTCATACTAGCAGGGTCTTCATGATATCTGTATTGAACTACAAGTTCGGGTCGTGGTGTAAGCTGATGGTTTAGACTATAGTTTCGTACACTGGCTTGTGACCAGGTTGAGACAAGGGTTTAGAGTTACTGTATTGTTTCGAACATTGGCTTGTGACTAGGTTGAGACAAGGGGTTTGGGGTATAGGTTTGAGACATAGTAGGGACTTGGGTTGAAACGGTAGGACATTGTAACTTTACTTGGGAAAGAATATACTCTCATACTTCCAGCTTCGACTCATACTTGCAAAGGTATCAGATCCCATATATATAAAGTTTAATACAATGTATATGCAA
This sequence comes from Saxidomus purpurata, assembly GCA_022818135.1. Taxonomy (NCBI): domain Eukaryota; kingdom Metazoa; phylum Mollusca; class Bivalvia; order Venerida; family Veneridae; genus Saxidomus; species Saxidomus purpurata. The sequence goes on along the minus strand of JAFMSR010000250.1, from coordinate 8,452 downwards.
AAGCGTTGATTAATGTTGATCACTGTTTCAAACAATTATTTTACAATCATTGGTACGAGTCATAAGCTAAGGAGCTTGAGGAAAACTTATTATATTTTGAAAACTAATCAAAAGCAGATAGCTGAGGAAAATTATATATTCGTTTAATGGAGTTACACTCTTCAGAATATCGTAGAACAGCTATATCATAGTGTAGACCGCTCGATACACGTGACACTTGCAAAGGCGTTACGTGTGACGGGTTTCGTGCCTGTGTAAACATGTCTTTCTATTTAAAATAACTTTATCCTTTTGCAAATGTAAATATAATGGTTAACTAAAAAAATATTTTAGTGAAATATTACTAACCACATACTAATTTTACCTTGACCAACGTGAATTTGAGGTAATATTAACTGTGCGGTTTTCTTTTCTATTTCTAAAACATAATGATATGACTTTGTAGTGGTTATTGGCTTGCAGGAACACGGAGCACAGAAACGATTATAATTTGGTTTTGTATCCTATTTAATAAATCGTGAATATTTTATTAAGTTTAATAGTCAATATTTGAATTGACGAGTTTGTTTTTTCAATATGTAGCATTGTAAAATATTGCATAATAACTTTTCGAACGCTTTTAATTCGTCATGCAAATCCAGATTATCTTGATTTCTCTAAAGCCACTGCTTATAACTAACATGCACTTGAAAAAATGGGGGAGTGCATATTATAATTTTGGATCATATTGTCAAAGGCCAAGGTCATAGTGGCCTGAACATTTATCGCTCTTCCTTATTATAATTTAGGGTCACAGGGTCAAAGATCAAACTCACAAAGGCTTTCAAAATTTAGGTCATCAGATGCTACCTTCAGTCCTTTCCTTCTGAAAGGTCTACAAGTTACTGACTATCTTCTTTAAGTTACAAAATAGTGTAAATGTTTAAGAAGACACCGATATTATAATAGATTTACGACCTCGTTAAGTCAGTCATCTTCAATATCACTTGCAATTAATTTTACTTAAACTATTACCATGTTAGATATAATGCTTTAGAAATAATCTTTTATACTATATAATATATATATATATATATATATACAATGATTTCTGTCAACCTGATCCCCGTCGTGGCGTGTACATCGCGGAGAATGCATAGGGGTCGTGACTTAATTTGGACTTGATATATAGTCTGACTACTGTTATGTCCCTGTCAAACACAGGAGGGTGTGGCTCTACATAGGTCACCACTAGTGTGGCACTATGGCAAAACCAGCTGACTGAACGGTATGGGAATGCAGCCCCACCCGAGGACGACGTGTCGTTAACCAAAGCCATTAAAAGTGTTGGCGACCATCAAAAATTGAATATACTGTCGCCAATTTCAAAACCATTGAATTGTTATCCCTATTCTTACGCACATGTGTTTATTACTTCTTACATCTTCATTGTTTCTATATTTGACTGTGTTTATACATCTTCATTAACATTTCCTTCTCTTGATATGTTTAATGTGCTCGCGTTGCACAAGCGAATGGTTGTATGCTTTAAACATTGAAGTAAAACTTGGAAAACATGAACAGGTCTGGTTCAGAAACTCTTGTTGCACACATCACACAGTAAAGCTATGGCATATGTCTTTTTCACAGAACAATAAACATTGACAGATATATTTGCGTTATTTTTTTTACCAAGGGATTATCCTATCCTATTTCAATATTAAACGAAAAAAATATCCTGCTTTTGGAATACATCAATGCAGCACCAATTTGTACAATGGTTAGATATACCCTGGTCAAAGAGGTGGATTAGTTTAACCGCGGCTCACATCCGTCGATTTTTATACAAATACTTATCATGTTTTCACCATGCATTTATTTTGTGGGATGTAACATTTCTTCGCTGTATACGTATCCGCGGTATCTTTAACTTTCTCGGTTCGCGGCTCGCTATTACCAAAATCGGTTCGGTACGGTAAATGAAGAGCTCAAATAAACTATTTTTTATTGAGATTTTCACTGGCTTAGAAATGTTGATTAACCAATCGATGCGCACATTTAAATATGTTTCGAAAAGCTTCCTAAAATGTCTGCCCCCTGATGTTGAAGTAAAAAATGCGTCAGAAAAATTTTCGTCCCCAGTTTTTCCGTATATGGCGGCAATGGAAATATGAAAACGTTATGCACATTGCAATCAATTAATATTTACGTCTTCTTGTTAAATTCCGACTTTATATCCATTTGACATCTTGGAACAGTAGATGTATCGTATCATATCGTTATGCATCGTATCGCAACTGTGAATCGTATCGTATCGTGAGAAAAGTGTATCGTTTCAATCCTAGAATTTAGCCAGTGGTTAATTTTAACCATGTGGTAACTTGTTTATACAAAGGGTACAGCTGATGTCTATATATTTCATGGCTAAACCGTTTCGTTTATGCGTAGACTCGCCAATTACATGTGGAAACGCCTACAGTCGTACGCTTAAAATGTTGCCGACATTTTTATTGCACAAATATATAAATAAAATGTTCAACTGAAGGCAAGATGACAAAAGTTTAGCTTTGCGAAAATTATGAACCTCGGACATATCTCTGCCCCAAACAATCGAAACGCTAAACTAACGTGTACAAATATTGATTTATGCATCTTTATGGGGTTGTCTCAATGTAGTTATATCATAATTCTATTTTCACTGTTGGATCACTTTCGATCAATATCGGTTCATTGCATTAGAAACTACAACATCATTTCTTGAATTACCATCATATTCAATAAGCTAACTTCAACACAAGTATTTGCACTTGATCTGTCAGCCTCATGTCATCATCTTCATAAAACCATAAACTTAGGTGATCCCCATTATTTTTATCAAGTTATCCAGGCATTTCAATCTTTACTTAATGATACACGACTCTCTTAATGTTTTGTACTACCGAACAATATTTATCAATTAATCAGGTACGAAATCTTTAGAAGATTTATCATTCGACGCCGCCATCTGGCGGCGTCGAGTATTTGGAATGAAAATTAAATTTGATCCATGGACGCGAATCTATGAATAGCTTCGTAAAAACAATATAATTAATCACGTACTTTTTCTACATTCGAAGCCTCCAGGACATGAACGTTGATTTGTACACAAACTTCAAGAAAATATACGTAATACAAAACCATGTCCGCAAACTAAACTCCTTAATGCATACAATAAAATAAGAAAAATAAAATGACAAGATGAAAATCACACTGAATAGATTTTTCAAAGAGTCGAAATGTAAATTGGTGCTTACAACTGTATAAATTCAACAAAAATAACCCCATGTGTTATATTTTGTATAATTTATATAATTCATATAAGTAATATTGATAAAGAATATCATTTACCGTTCTTATAAATAAAGAGAAATATAAATTTCGTTAACAGAAATCCATTCTCAGACTGTCGGAAAATAAACTATATGTTTAAAATGCGACTCACATTACGGTCTTATTGCGGTCCTATAGCGGAAAGCGCAGCCAAGCGGTAATGTTTTGATTTTTGTTAATATATTGTTTATATAACTTGAAACTTCTAAAGTAACGTATGTTATTGTAATGTAAAGTTAGATTTTATGAATAAATGTAGTTAAAACTGCTTCTGTGCGATACAAAGGGGTAATAGTTGATATGCTGTTTGTCTTATATTTCAAATGATCACAAGTCAAATGCTTGAACGCCACCAAATGTAGTGGGGGTTGTGATAAGTAGTAATGTTGGATTTAATGGTGATTAACCAAACCTAATCTTTTTGCACTCTAATTTTGTATATGGCTGACCATTTGTTAATGTTTAATGCTAAAAAAGATGATTCTTCGTCAAGTCTATAGGCATTGTCTCCTCTGTATGAATTATCAAATCATTGAAATAAGAATTTTTTATTTATTTTCCTAAGTTTAGAATTCTAACATATAAATTTGCTTCAATTTATATTATTCATGTACGAAAGAAAAATTATTTCCAAGATATAAGTTAATTTGTTCCCACTATATAAATAAAGGTAATTCTACTCCGGCGAGGTTTCGATCTCTGATCTCCCGCGTGCCAAGCGGGGATACATTACACTGCGCTATCGAGACATTGAGTTTTAGAGCGTATAACTTCGCTATTGACCAATACGTGTACAGACGTTTGTTTCGGAATGGCGGTACAAATTTATGTAAACAAACGGACACTTTAAATAAGAAGTGGACACATCATAAACTTGGTAGTTTCGTAAAATATATTCAACTATCTGTTAGTAGTCATTCGTTTAAAATCGGCTATTTACGTAAAATTTAGACTGGTTCGCGATCTCAAATCAAAGACCGCTTGTTACAAAAGAACACACTGTGAAATCAGTTTACAGTCTAAAAGGAGTTACGTCACCCCATGGAAATTTTACTTGCTGCATTCCAATATACACGCCACCTTCAGGTGGCGTGTAATGAACGAATCCGTCTAATGCATTTACTGTAAAACGTTCGCTCATTTCAAGTAGATAATAGTTATGAAAAACTATTTTATCACTTTGCGGAGAGCTTTTAAAGTGGAAAAACATCTTTGGCGGCGTCTTTTATGTCTGCATTACTGTTTCGTCTTGTAATTATTTAAGCATGTTCTACTTTATGAACACAAGAGATCTTAGATGCATTCATAAATGGGAAACCACTACGTATTCAATGATAAGCTGGTATGATAAATGGTATGTGACCTGAATATTGACTGAAGAATTGAGGTGGTTACAATGGTATTAGTTCTATCAAAAGTTTGATTGTCCTTTTTGAAGGAGAGAGGGACATTTTATCATAACACATGTGTATATCAAAGGTATTTGCGGTAAGCTTTAAAAGACATATTCTTTGGTAGCAATTTAAAATCTTAACCTACACGTACAACCAACGTAACCAGACCGCTCACAGCAACACATACTTCTATCTGTGTAACGAGCCGAGGGCCCAAGACGCAGCAGATCCATTCAGTGAAAAGTATACTCAACCCTGAATGGGTCTCTGTGCCTTATATATACTACCCTAATCCCCATCACAAGTACATGGGTTTTAAATTTGCATATTCATCATATGCGACCGAACGTTTTCACTACGTTCACCGATCGTTACACTACTTCCCCCTCCGAGAAGACTCGTCCCGAGTCTTGGCCTGGGAACTTCGTGGGTAAGGCAACTCCTGTCTGGCAGTTGTCTTCATCCCACCGCTGCCACCATTTGTAACGAGCCGAGGGCGTAAGACGCAGCAGATCCATATAGTGAAAAGTATACTCAACCCTGCATGGGTCTCTGTGCCTTATATATACTACCCTAATCCCCATCACAAGTACATGGGTTTTAAATTTGCATATTCATCATATGCGACCGAACGTTTTCACTACGTTCACCGATCGTTACATCTGAAAGAAATTAAATATTTCAACTTGTTACCAATATCTTGAAAGTATTTAAGAAAAAAAGTTAAAGGTACCTTGTATCCACATGAGCTAATGTCTTGTTGGCAAAATCTGACCATTTCTTTGCAAAATTGCAAGTTATTACTTAACATTTTCCCTGCAAAGGCATGCATACCACTTACACTGTAAACCCCAGCAACAATGTAACTAAATAGCTTACCTGTTATAATCCTTTGATTTTTTGCTATCCGTAAAAAAAACTGCATGTCCCTTAAGCCAAAAAGATAGGTGTATTCCGGGTCTACCGACCGGCCTTAACTGTTACTGTCAACCTGAATCGTCAAAGTTTTCTAAGAACATTATAAATCAGAAACACCAATTTTCAAGAGTTTTAGAGCACAATTTACGTGCAGGGTTAACGTCTTTTTCTATTTATGTCTTGGACACTTGAAAATAAATATTTTAGACACACACAAGCAATTTCTTTTAACATCAAAGTATTGTTTACTGATACATTTCTTTAACCAAACGGTATGTCTGCGTGCATAATATAGATTGGAAAAAAGGGAAATGATACCGATTGGTCATTATTTTCTCCAAAGTTCATACCCTCCGCTTGCTATCCTGGTCACCTAGGCCCTGAAATATCTATTTTAGTACATGTAATAAATATCTTACTGTTTTGTTCTAGAGCCAGTCTAATATCCAGCGCAAAACTGCCCCAGTGTACATAGTAAATTCATATAAAATAACCTGGAAACAGTGCATGAAATACAGCATACAGAAACAAGAACTACCTTTAAAAAAGATAGTCGGTGCAATTTTTAATATATGAAAGCGATTGTTAGCTAGTTTTAATGGTAAAAGTTAATTGTATTCAATCGAAAGGCACCAAATGTCACGTGGTGAGGAAAAAAAAGAACATTCACCGGGATTAGAACCCATAACCTTTCCTTGTAAAGTTGTAAAACCTAATGCTCTCCTGACTGAGCTAACCGGCCACTTGTCAAATTTGTCCCCAATAGATATTAAATATCTGTAGTAGGAAAAAAACTTAATCCTTGTTTTCTTGTAAATATATTTTCAAAAAAATTGTTTTCGGTCTGCATAAACTGTTTTTAGTCCCTTTTCAGTCTTTTTCGGTCATTCTATGCACCCTGTATTATCCAATCAGAAGGTGCCTTACAGCGTAAATCTCTCATTTCAAAAATGTTATACATTCTACTCGTCATTTCATTGGCGGTTGAAGAGTTCCAAACTTCCGGTCAAAAGCGAGCTTAATGCGGCTGCGCCGAAAAACATGAATTTTATCAGATTAGTAACTAGTGTATCTGCTAGCTTACCAGCTTCAGCCTTGTCATTGTTTGGCATTAGTTTTATTTTATTCTTAAAGGTCGTTTGGTTTAGGTATTTTCAATTACATTTGTACTCAGGTGCCATATTTTATATACTGTTGGACATGATATGAAATAGGTACATTTTTTTATCACCCTGTTACACTAATTAAAGTAATAAATCATTCCGAATCCTCCAAGATAGCGTAATCAATATCTTTGATAAACAAGCTACTAGAGTTTTGTACCGCGGGTATACAATAATATTCGCTTATCTTAAAGGAAGATTAAACAATAAAAAGTACAAGGTTCGTCTCTTGTGAAGTATTAAAGGTCAATCTACCGATTGCATTTGACACGGAAGATAGCAACTTCAAACGGCAGGTAGCAAAGCTTGATTTCATACATATGACAATAAAAACAATACATTAAATATCAACTTTTTGTTCCGGCAATGGGCGGTAAAAATTGACAATGAATAAAAAGAACAAAATAAACACTAGGAATACAATATATGACACAGAATAATATTTGGTATAAAAGTGTACAGTTAATATACTGACTGTAGTGTAAAGGGACATAACACGAATAGTATCTTCAATTTGCATTGCAATATTTAAGTATTACAATTTCGATCTTGATCAATGAACATACTATGTTTCAGTGATGGCCTTTAATGTCATTTAAAATACATACATAGAACATATTTGAAGTTAATATGGGCAGATTTTGATATTTCACTGAGTGACTCATGACATGCGCTGGATGAAGAGACAGATGCAGTCTCTCAGAAAGCTGGAATGTGGTAAGTTTCCAATCTTCATAATTTTCACAGGCGCCGAACAGGCGACCGTAGAGAGAAGCATTCTTCTTGGTTTGGAGTCTGGTAAGTAGATTCTCTGAGACAAGACGGATCTGGAGACCTACGGTCTCAGCCTCCCCATGAAGCAGAGGTACGATAACGTAAAACCCCAGATCTGCTCGTCCGTCCCGGGTGTTGATTCATCTGTGCCATCTAAGGTTTTTCTATAATTTTACCCCGTGACCTAGTTGTTGACCCTAGATGACCCATGTGCGAACTCGACCTAGATTTCATAAACGCAATCATACTGACTAAGTTTAATGAAAATCCAATGAAAAATGCAACCTCTATTGCAAACATAAGGTTTTTCTATGATTTGACCCCGTGACCTACTTTTTTACCCTGGATGACCCATGTTCAAGCTCGGCCTAGATTTCATCAAGGCAATTATACTGACCAAGTTTCATGAAGATCAAATGAAAAATGCAGCTTCTCTAGCATACACAATGTTTTTCTATGATTTGACCCTATAACTTAGTTTTTAACCCTAGATAACCCATGTTCGAACTCGACCTAGATTTTATCAAGGCAATCATACTGACCAAGTTTCATGAAAATAGAATGAAAAATACAACCTCTATTGCATACACAAGGTTTGTATATGATTTGACCCCGTGACCTAGTTTTTGACCCCAGATGACTCATATTCGAACTCGACCTTGAGTTCATCAAAGTTATTATACTGACAAAGTTTCATGAAGATTCAGTGGAAAATACAGCCTTTATAGCATACACAAGGTAAATTGTGGACAGACAGACAGACTGACAGAAGGCGATCACAATAGCTCATCTTTGAGCACTTCGTGCTCAGGTGAGCTAAAAAGGTGTACAAGCACTTTGTGTAATAAATTGTAC